>JANLJB010000327.1:0-24911 GCA_026212285.1 Bursera cuneata
CTAAAAGAGAGAGAGAAGGGCAGCTGCTGTTGCTTTCTACAAGTTGATATCCGGACTCCACACTTCACAGTATTGCAACACGTAGCCTTTCTGCTTCAGTTTTGTACTGAACGTAGCTTTTTTGTCATGTATTCCAGGCAAATCCTCAGCCACCAGTAACCCTAGTTTTAAAATCACTTTCTACTCAAATATTTTATAGCTGCCACCTCCATGGACTTGTCCATTTTTTGCCTTTTCTTCTCTTCCTCTTTACATCCATATACGTATATATACATATATTTTAATCCAGTTAATTTATCAATTTCCATGAAGAGCCAGCGTGCATCTTCCAATGAATCTGCCAAATCATGGTGTTGACTACTATTAAATAATTTTACTTTACAATTAATATTTATGATCTTATATTAAGCATTGCAAGGCTATCAGTGACATGTTTGTGTCCAAATTAAATAATGTAATAAGGTGACAAATAATACAATCAGGTGACATATAATACAATAATGATCTGTTAAGGGTAAAATTGATTACAACTATTAATTATATATAATTAATTAAATTAAACAAGCATCAGCCCAAAGCTGGAGCTTGTCTTAGCTCATTCGTATTTTCAATAATAATATACCCTTTTCCGTCGTTTTATATTTGGTAACATGCAAATCAATCATATAGATATATAATATGAACTGATAAATATAGCAAACCAAAAATATATGTGTGACAGGTGGTGCCAATTCTATAACATCACATGACATTGTTGGACATAACATGTGATGAGAGTCAACGATTGTGATTCAGAACAAGAACAGGTCATGGACTGTTTCTATTTTATGATGATGATGATTAATTCAATTATTCTTGGTTCCGTCCGATAATTACAACATATTATTGATTTTGCAAATTTTGTTTGTGTCCATATATATACTTCTAATGGGTCATATTATAATTCATGATAAGGAAGAGACGGCAGACATTTTTTATTTTTAAAATTAAGGTTGAATTTTGTTTATGTTTCTTAAGGTTTAAATTTATTGCAAGTGGATTGTGTTGTTTGAAATTAAAGTAGGTACAATAATTTTGTAAATATTATAAAGTTTAATAAAGATTCTCTTGAAATTTTAGTGGGTGTCTGAGTCAGCTCATGAGTACCTCGACAAATCTCACGGGACCTGTGCTCCGTGCACTCTGAAATTTTCTAACACAAGCCGGTTAATCACTAGATTATTCACTAAACCGAAATAAGTTTCCCAACATAAGCTGGTTAGATATGAGAGGGAGTACGCTTCCAAGTTTAAAGTCTTCACCATTAGGTTACACCCACCCTTGAAGTTTTAAATCACTTTCTCAGCTACTAATTATTAATTATTAGGGTCATTAGTACGCACTAATATGTGCTTATAGTCATATTTCTCATCAGGAATTTTGAGGAGATTTTTGTGTGGAAAATTTCAGAACTTTCCAAAATATTTGTCGATTAAGGAAGAGACATATACTTATATTATATTGTTAATGGGTTTTTTTTAATTTTTAATTTTTTGTTTCTTTGAATAATCAACTTTATCTATAGTATAATTAACTTTTATTATGAAGATGGGGCACACTTGTTCCAAAAATACAAAAAAAAAAATTAAAGTAACTTCATAAAAGCAATTGAATCCAATAGCTTATTATAGCATTTAATAAAAAACTACCATAAAAAAAATTATTCACCATTTACTTGATTTCATCAATTTTTACTAAAAGAATTTATGTTTTAACTGTATTTTTTAATGTAATAAACATTCATATATTAATTTTATATTCACTATATATGTTATTTTAAAATATTATTCATATATTCAGTTAAAATTTTAATTTTTTTTATTTAGTATTGCATGTACTTAGAAAATGGATGTAGGGAGAGAGCTTTTGGGGTTCATATAGTCCCACCCCCAATAATAATACAACTTATATGGTTTTGTTCTTTGTAACATGCAAATCAATCAATCCAATACACTATATATGTGACTTCATGTGCCACCAAATCCAACATAACATGACATTGTTGGGCATTCCATGTGCAGAGAGGGTCAACTAAGAACAAGAAGTCATGGAATATTTCCAATTTAATGATGATGAATTCAATTATTCTTGGTTCTTTCCAATAATGCCAAGGGAATAATTACAACATAGTATTCATTTTGCAAATTTCTTTTTGCTTTTGTATGATGATGAAGTGAAACTAGGAATCAAGTTTGAGTCCTGTGTCTGTCTGTCCCAATATACTATTTATTCAGATAATGAGAATGCATGATAAGAAAAAGCTAGACAATCTTTTCTTTATTTTATTTTTTATTTATTTTTAATTAAGGGTTAATATTGTTCATCTTGAAATTCAACTTAATTGCAAGTGGATAATCTTGTAAGTACTACATACTTTCATTAAGAAATATATATTTACATATGGAACATTTTTTGGGAGAAAATGGAAAAAATTACAAGTTCTCGGAAATTTTCGAGATAGAATAATGTTTTAATATCAAATTTATTCTTAATACCTAACAAATATCGATCTAACATTGTTAGACCACTCAATACCTTACTAGATACTTATCTAACAGTACTCGACAGTTGACAACCGCAGTTAAACAATGATTATTTTTTTTTTTTTCATAAAATATTATCCAGCCTAGCTAATCCCTATCTACGTGCCATGATGATAAAGAAACCATGAAGGTCATCCGAAACAAAAGATAGGGTAACATCCAAATGGGGTTTTTTCTTACCTTTAACAAACGTGATGTAGCATATTTAATATATGAATCCATATTGACTTTAACATCGCAAAGTTTATGGGAGATTTGGAGGTACCACATCTTCTTCTATAATGATCCAATGACAAGTTCTAGCTCATTAGTCAAACCACGATGAGAGTCTAGATGAGATGACAGGGACCTAAGATTGGAGAAAAAAATATGCGCTCTACAATGACATTATTGGTTGACACTTGACAACACTTGAAGGGATATGTTTTGCAATTTCCTCTTTCTCCATCCAATGTTTTCTTAAATAACAACGTTAGAGGGTGACATCAAGAGCACTCGTCAAACGTTCTAGTTAATCATGGACCAAGATGGGCCCTTTGAATTTAGGCCTAGAAACCTTGGAAACCCAATAAGTCTCACGAAGCCCAAAGCCCAACCCAGTTGACACTTCGAACGGATAAAGCAAACCGGGAAGCAACGTCTTGTCTCTCCTTGAACCAAGGCAATCCCAACTCCAGACACGGTGAGAGAGGGAGGTAAGCTCATGAGTTGCCCTGGATAAGAGAAGATGATAGCTCTTCTTCAGCCTTGTAAGTCTCCAACTCTTCTCAACTCTTCATTACTGCCACTTAACACGGTTCAAAACAAACCTAAAGCACTCAAATTTCACTCATTTTCCTCACTTGGGTCACCTAAAACCCTTACATTTTCCACTGGTTTACCCTTTTTGAGAACTACCAACATTGCCTTTTGCTCTCAAAAAGATGTTTTTGATGGTTTTTCCGGTACCCAATTGCCTGAAAATCTTGAAAGTAGTGATATAATTCAAGATAATGAAGAAGAGCTTGAACTGCTAAATAAGCCTAATCCTGTTGCTATAGATAATGAGGTTGCTTCTGAGGTTGAGAAAGAATCCGAGAAGCCTGATAAAGAAGAGGCGTTAGCGCCCTTTTTAAAGTTTTTTAAGCCTAGAGATTCCTTGGAAGAAATAGAAGACAAGGGGAGTGAGTTGGGAGTTTCAAATGAGAATGTTGAAGTGGATGATGAAGTAGAGGAAGAGAAAAAGGTTAGTGTGGAGTATTATGAACCGAAACCCGGTGATTTCGTTATTGGGGTTGTGGTTTCTGGCAATGAGAATAAGCTTGATGTGAATGTCGCGGCAGACTTGTTGGGTACCATGTTGACTAAGGAAGTGTTGCCTTTATATGACAAGGAGATGGAATTTTTGCTCTGTGATATAAAGAAGGATGCCGAGGAGTTTATGGTTCAAGGGAAGATGGGAATTGTTAAAGATGATGATGCTATGAATGGAGGCTCACGCCCGGCGGGCCCTGTTGTGGAGACTGGAACTGTTCTGTTTGCTGAGGTTCTTGGGAGGACACTTAGTGGTCGACCTTTGCTTTCAACTAGACGTCTTTTCCGAAGGACTGCTTGGCATCGAGTGAGGCAGGTTCTTTTCTTGCTTTTTTCTGTGCATTGGTAGAGTTTGGTGAATTTGCTGCTGAATTTATAAGTTTGGTGCATAACCTGTTATTGATACTTTAATGGACATATGTTATTTCAGAATGTTTGGAATTGTATGAGGCATTTCAAGATTAAGTTAATTTCAAAGCATAAGCTAGTCAGATGCTTTTGCTTTGTTACAAAAATGGAGATTCATGTTGAAGTTTTACTATGACCTTTTGTTGATAACCACGTTTTATGAAGAAATTTGAGTAATTTTTGATGTATTTATTATATCTTAGACAGATAAAACAACTAAATGAACCTATCGAGGTTAAAATTACGGAGTGGAATACTGGTGGCCTTCTTACGAGAATTGAGGTTTGTTATTGTATTTGTTCATTTTTTTCATTTCATTTGTATCTGTGTCAAGTGCTGACTTTCAATTTTCATCCTGCAGGGTTTACGAGCATTTCTTCCCAAAACTGAGTTGCTGAATAGGGTAAACAGTTTCACTGAGTTGAAAGAAAATGTTAGTTAAAACTATTTTCTTCATTTAACTCTATGCTATTTAATTGGTTTTGATATTTGTTGTTATACTTGTGAGGCCTTTGCCATGAATAATGAGTACCATCATACATCAATTTGAAATACTTCACTTCACAATCTTCTCGTGATAGTTTTGCAATGTTACACATCGTATTATCTAGAGCTTAATAAGAAGGTCACTAACAGTTGAGACATTCTCTTGGTGACACCTTTTGATAATTTAGTTATGATGCCTACTTGATTTTTTATTTGCTAGTTCATTTACTTTTTTTGTTTAATTAATTATATACTTACCATGCATTTATTTGTTATAGGTGGGGCGCCGAATTAGTGTGCAAATTACTCGAATAAATGAGGCCAGTAATGACCTAATACTGAGTGAGAAGGAAGCTTGGGTCAGTTTCAATTTGGCATTTCTGTTACCCTTTCTCCTATTGTTGTTAATTTATTCTTTGGTCTTTTTGGTCTCAATTCTCTTGGTCTAAAAAGAAGGCCTGCTGACATAGCGAGAAATGTTGCAGGCAACGTTACACCTGAAGGAGGGAACACTTTTGGAAGGAACTGTCAAGAAAATCTTTCCATATGGAGCCCAAATAAGGATAGGTGAATCAAACAGAAGGTAACTGCAATATGCTATCTTTTTTGCAAACCTATCTGCTATGAAATCTATGTTTGTTGCTCGCTTTATTTGTATATTTTCTTTTGTCTCATGAAGAAATGCATGTGAAATCTTGAATTAAAATAAGTTGATATTAAATCAGTGAGACCAGGGGGAAAAGTAATAACAGTAATAACAAAAAGATACTATAGGAAGTTATCTTAAAATTAAGAATTATTGTGTTTAAAGACATCTAGTAGCAAAAAGAGGAAAAGAAAAGAATTAGAGACAGAAGGATATTTGATGGTATTTCCATATATTTAATGATTGGTGTTGTGTTGGTCTGATGACCTAATGATCGAGTGAAAAAATAATATGATGCAAAGAGAGGTGACGACTTAATGGCATGCGGGAGTGCATCTGTGGTTTTTCTATGACCCTCGTATTATTTAATCAAATTTCTCTAAAAAAATTTTTAAATAACTTGACTTCAGTGCGGTGGGCCATTTGTATAAAGTGGGATCTATATGTTCTTTCACTAAATCTTTCAGGCGGCTTGACATTATTTTGGTTTATTTGTATGTAGCTTTTTGTATTTCATATACTAAGGAAGTTTAGATTTGTCTGTATCCGTTCTTCAGTGGTCCAAAGTTTCTTGTGAATGCCTTTTCTTGTCACAATGTCAGTATTAAGCGTCTCTTTACCAAGGATTTTCTGTGCATCTCAACTCTAAGTGGCTTGAATATATTCTGGTCTTCTGCATAAATTTCATTGGAGACTTAACGCTCTATGTATTTTTGTACTGTTGAAGAAATGTCCTAACTTTCTCGATTTATTTCAGTGGTTTGCTTCATATTTCGAATATAAGTCGTACCCGAGTTACTGCCGTCAGTGACTTACTTCAGGAGGATGAGAAGGTCAAAGTTTTGGTTGTGAAGTCAATGTTTCCTGACAAAATATCTCTCAGGTAATTGAGGTGTGGTTTGCTGTATTTTAAATTCATTCATGCAAGGTTGATGCATTAAATATTTTGTTTGTTAAGTTTTGAATATAATTTTCTTGACTTACTTACTGAATTCCCATCTTGATTCAAAGGTTATATTCATACTATCATGGTAGCCTATTATTTAAAATATATTTCCTGTCTAGGTTTTAGTATTGAGCGCAACAAAATCATCAAATACAACTAGAAATAACTGCTTCTTTAATCTTTCCAATGACTCATTTTCTACTTGAAATTATTCTACATGACATTATTTCTACCGATTAGAATTTCTACGTCTGTGACAAGTGTGTACTTTGTTCAGAGATTCTGAAGATTATTATTATTCTTTCTGTGATCAAATTAACAGACTTTGTTCCAATATTCTCACTTTTATGCTTGATGCATGTGATTTTATACTTCATTATGTTATTTCCTTTCTTTTTCCTTTTGATGGTGCAGCCCAAAAGTTCTAGTTAACATAAAAAGGTATGGACTATAATTTAATTGCAGTGGAGATTTTGAGGATTCAAACACAGGAGCTCTAGGTCAAATATCTCTAATATCATATTGAGGAGCCATGAATCTCGAAAGTTGAAGCTGGTAGGGAATGAAAATTACGTAACAATATTTATTTAAACACTAACATTTACAAGATTCATGGGACAAAAAAACAAGAGGGGAACAGTAGATGTGAGCTTGTCTGGCAAAAAATTTATACCTTCAGTTTTTCCTATCACAGGTCAAGTGTTTTTTACTTATCAGTTAAATGAGTGTTTTTCTCTGTTTCCCTGCTGAAGTAAGATATTGCTTTCTAATTTTTCTGTAAGGAAACGTATGAAATTGCAGTGTTTAGTATTGATTCATGAGAATGTTACATATCTTGCAGTATCGCTGACCTCGAAAGTGAGCCTGGCCTGTTTGTATCAAACAAAGAGGTGCATATACTTTTCTTGTTTATCTTTCTTTTACATGAGGGATGTAATATTAGTTCATTTATTAGAGCTTAATTGATACAATTCCATATTCTTTTGAAAGAGAGTATTCTCTGAAGCTGAAGAGATGGCAAAGAAGTACAGGCAGAAGCTACCTGCTGTTTCAGTGAATCCCAAGTCAGAACCTCCTACCGACATTCTACCTTTTGAGAATGAAGCAAGTATGTGTGCAAATTGGAAGTGGTTCAAATTTGAGTAGGATAGATGAATCAGGTTTAATGCGTAAGACTGCACTATCTTCCTGTCAAACTAGAATAGGGAGAATTTCAGCCTTATGACGCCTACTCTCGCCACACTGACATGAAGAAATAGGAAGAAGAATGTTGTATTAGCAGAGGGATCTAAATCAATTTTGTTAGATCAATAGAAACAAAAGCATATGTCAGTCTGTACACGAACGCCCTCGTTTTATCAAGTGTTATATACATGTGTATCATTAGTGTAATACTTATTTTGTACTCGCTAATTCCATGCTGTCTAAAATATTAAATTGTATCATATTCATTTGAAATGATGAGATGATTCTTTTGTTTTATAATTTTGCAAGCCTGGCCTATTTCTCATCCCTGTTTGTTACTGATAGGCTCCAATAAGGATCATTTAAATGGACTGTGTGTCAATATTTTCTTAAAGCAACTTCCAATCTCCTTCTGATCAAACCACCATTGACTAAGGCACATAAACAGTGTATCTTCTCCAGCGGGTAAAAGGGGCAATACTTCTGCAGTTCATTGTTCTTACAGTTCAGCTGCCGGTTGAGTATAATCTAGATTTACAATCATTGCTATGTTACCACTTTCACTTAACATAATAATCATATTAAGATTCCATCAAAGGCTCCTTGCGTGTCCTTTCTGAGAACGAAACCTAGGGATTATACTGACCCTTGTAAACATAGAGCACCAGACTTCTAACACTAATTATTAAACAAGAAACAAGATATGATTTATAAATAAAATTGTATTTTCTTGCTGGCCAGTTAACATTGTTGGGCATCATAATCTAACGTTGGTTGTTGGGGTGGTAACATAAACAAATTCTTTGTACCTATTATAAGAGAAATATCGTGTCCATTCAGGGGTTGGTAGCCTATTATAAGGTGATCCATACATACATATAAATGTGACATCTCCAGAAGATAAAAAAAAAAACTCATCACAGCAATGTCACTTACCCCTTTAAAGTGGCAAAATCTTTGACTTCAATGTTAGCTTGCAAAAGGTGTTTTAAACGAGGATCATATAAAATACCAATTCTCCTCCAATCTAGCAGGATTTCAGAAAGATGTCTTGAAAATTTTTCAACTTCTTGTTTTGTCTCAGGAGAAAGCTGCATACAACTCATCACCAAATCCTACCCTACACTATTCTACAATAGAATAGACCTTTGATTGATATAATGAGGCTGGCTGCAGCTTGTATCTCTTTTTTGTCTTCTTCATGCTTTATTTCTTTAGCTTTAATTTGTATAAAATTATGAGATAGCTTTGCCATAATTATGTATGGATTCCAACTTAACAACTAACTGCACACAAGCCTCCCTAACTAAATAGGGTTTGGGGCTCCATGAATTGAAAAGACTACAAAACAAAGAAAAGATTAAAAGATACCCTCAAGGCCTCAACCTAATATGTAAACAAAACAAAAAAAAAAATGATTATCCATATGGTCTGTTTGGAATCCAAAGAGTTGTGTGTGTGTGTGTATGTTTTTTTTTTTTTTTAAAAGTAGAATAAGAAGGAAAATTGAATGTGGAGAGCAGACCCATGTCCTTGTGTCCCAAGTGCTTGGCATAAATATGAATCCAGCTCCGCCACTATATCTTAGTGGACTGAGGAATCAATACATGCCAAGTATCTGAATTTTTTTAAAAAGTAATTCTTAATTAATTACATTACCAATTATAATAACCCAACAATCTTTTTCTTATTTTAGCCACTTCCATATTTTCATGCATAAGTAACCAAATTTAATAGTGATATTACTATAACACCCCTTAACATCACTATACCTACATAATATAGTGCACAATAGACCTCATACATTCTAGCGTTGATCACATCAAAATCGATTATAATTCACACTTGATCGTGTTAGATTATACTGGATCATAGTAGATGCCCATTATTATTTAATGGATATAATAGTAAGTTCACAGTGGAATTTGGTTATTCATATCCAATAACCTATTAGAAAGTTGTTTGGGAAGCTTCTCTAATTATTAATTAATTTCTTAACAAGGAGACAAATGGTCAAATAGAAACTGAAATATTTTCATTGCGAAATTGAACATAATGCACAAGTAGCTGTAGTGGAGGTCTAAGCCACTAAAAACTCTAATAAGTGGATTGGGACATAATTGTAATAATTACTTTAATAATTAATTAAAGGAGGAAAAAGAACATTATTATATATAACCCTAATTATGATAATAATTAAACAAATATTTAGCGGCGCATTAACAATAAACATTGAACCCTTTTTATGTGAGTCTTGCACCTTAGCAAGGGAACTACCTAGACCTCCCCCTAATTAATTAATTAATTAATTATATAATTAATGTTTGATTATTCCCATTTGATTCTTAAGATTCTGCTTAATTAAATATTAACTTAATATACTCCAAATATTATGCCAACACTTTAAGTTATCAAGCTCATCTCTTGTCTCCCCACTTCAAATCTCCCTCTTATCTTTGGACTTGGGCACATCAAATCATCAATGGATGAGTTGATGATACCTCAATCTTAAAAAATCTAAACGGTAGATGGGATTGATTTTATTTTTGATATGGTCTCTTAACAGCGGATTTACGAAAATAATCAAATATAAATGGGTGTATTGAAATAACCAAAAATTTTGATTGGTTTAACCAAACAGTTGGCCTGTAAATCTGTTGATATTAGTATATCGACTCGTTAGCCCGTGACAGGCCATGGTCCACTGTCTTTGGCTAATCCATTGGTCTGTCATGAGTTAATGGATTGATAGGTCAAAATCAATAGACCCACGAACTAACGGTTTGGTTAGATAAATCAAAATTTTTAAATTTTAGTTATTTTTAATTCAACCCTTAAGTTTGATTACTTTATACAATTACTGTATCTAAAACTATATGGAATTTTTTTACTTTTATTTAGTTTTTAATATTGTTTGGTGTTTATCAGCATTAATATTAGAGAAAATACAGAAAAGAAAGAGTTACCATATACATTGATTATGGCTAGTGAGATGAGACACATAACATATAGAGTGGGAGATTCATGATATATTGAACAATATATTAGTAATATTAAACGTAAATTTTTTGTATTATCGTTGATATTAATATTGCTTCAATTTCAAAGAAGATCATCTGGGATGAAAATGGTTGTTTCAATAAGAAAATACTTAATTCAATCATTTTGTGTTTAAAGTACTACATGCATGTATGATAGTCATAATTTTCTAGTTGTGTAAAGTATAAGAGAATCATTATTGTACATAGATGAAAACTTTATATGAAGTAATTTATGTAAACTCATGAATTAGAGGAGTTAAAAAGAGAAAAAAACCAAATTAACAATTAGAAATTTATGAAAATAATCAAATTCAGAGGGGATATTTTTAAATTTAATCTTTTTTTTTTATTGTCTAGTTAGCTAACAAGTTGATGAACTGACAAACATCGTCACCCATCGAGCATTACGAGTTGAAGGTATTCATCTGTCAGTTATTATGGATTGATGGGTGCGCACCTATCAACACCTGTTAATTTGTCATAAGTACCAAAATGCCTATTTTTAAATTTACGAAAAGAAAGAAAGTTTGACATATAGCATTAGTCTTTACTTTATTGAAATTGTACACCCATATTTCAAGTAATCAAAGTACCAAAATGCCCTTAACCAACAAATTAAACCCAATTAAAATAGAATATTTTCAAGCTTACAAGAAATTAATTAAACATAATATGCTCCTATTAGATTAACATATTACTTCTCATACCTTAATGAGAATCTATCTATGAACCAAAACAAAGCATTTACATTGAAATGGGTTGATTTTAATTAAAATATAATGTTGAAAACTTTAGTGACATTAATTAGATGTATGTCTCGTGCGGCTAAATTGTTAGGAAAGAGTCAAAACCTAAACTAAAAACCCTAATAAGAACCCTAATTGAAAGATGTGCCCTTCCCCCTCCTAATATATTCGAAATCCAAATTAAACTCACTCATGTGACTTGTACATTATCTTTTGCTCCACTCCCAAAACCAACCCACCATCTCTTCCTCGGTAGCTTCATCAACTTACCTTAATTTCACTAAAATACACCACAGTAATCACCCGGTAAAAAATACAACACTCACAATAAAATCTCGAGAAAATATCACCGTAACCCTCCGAGTTTGCGCTTGTATCGATAACGCCGTTATGGTTTCAAAAATTGTTATTTAAGCTTGTGCCTTTAGCATATCTTTGATAGTTTTAACATATCATTAACTAGTTGAACATATTATCTTACCTTTGTATACGTGATAATTTATGAATGTCTTCAATTCAAGGCAGATTTCACAAAATACGAAAGAAAATNGTTATGCTTGGCAATATTATTTCTAATCATAGTTGTTTAAATCGCAATATATTCTTCTGTGCTCTTAAAATGAATGCAAATATTACAAACTACTTATAGGTCTATCTTCTCTTAATATAATTACCGATTATATAAGAACTTGATCAAAGTGTGTAATCACAATTAGTTTGAAACTATCGAGGGTGTTGTAATCGTCTAAATGATAAGGGGTTTTGATGATATTTTATTCCCAAAATCCATAGCAAATATTAGATGCTCCAATAGAAACTTTCCTCTATATGCACGCCACCCTTGAACAGGCCACGTTTAANGGCCAAATAATATAATTTTAAAACATGTTATATAATGGGAAAAAAGACATTGAAATTGGTTGCTTGCTTGCTCTAACACTTTTACCTTTCACAATCTCCTAAGCTGCCTCACTCCTATTATCATCAAACCTCTTGCATTCCCAATGCACACACTCACCTTGTAGACTTGTTGTGCCCTCAACTCAACACTCTTTGATTCCATCTCCCTTATTAATCTCAAATCACTGTGTCTCATTTTGTAACTTGGACTCGATTAATTGCCACACAATTTCTTCAAGCAAAGTACATATGTAAAGGACTCTTCCTCTTCATTGAAAGAGAGATGATAAAAGAAAAATTCATTGAAATAATAGCGTTAGATATTAGTTATTATTACTTATTATGTACATGTGTCGACCATGCTGGGAAATGTTACCCATTTTGGAGATAACCTGAACGGTGGATTGCATTGTTTTTGTGCATAGTGAAGGTGAGCCATCAGATTCTGAATCTTAGAAGTCAGGGCCCATTTTCTTTGGAACCCACTAGGCTGCAGAAACTCCTCTGATTGTGACACGTGTAGCAGCAGAGATTTTTATGCTCAACAGCAGAACCTGCAAAACAGTCAACAGTGCCCTCATTACTTATCAAAACATGTTAAAGCTTCATTGCTTCTTCACTGGATAACAAAGGCTAATATTAAATTAAATAAACAAAACTATGGCGCCCTAATCACTCAATTAAATATCTTTAAACAAGTCTCGGTGTTTATATGCAAAAGAAAGGAAGGAAGAAAAGAGTCCAAAGTCACAAGCCAAAGAGCCACCACCCACCACCGCAAACACCGCCATATCATCACTGAGTTCTGTTACCATTCAAAGCATATATGTTTATACATATCATGGCCACCATGGCACGAGCTTCCATGGAGTATGCATGCACTGCTAGAGCTTGGCAATAAAGTTTGTATCTTGCTCATCTTCATTATCATCTTTTGTGTCGTCGTTCATCAGCACCACCAGGGCTGGGAGGGGGGGAGCAGTTCTCCTGGAAACTGTTATTACCAAACTTTTGCTGTCTGAAACTTTGATCAAAATCCTCCATTGATGATTTATGGTAGATGAAATTTTTTTCTTTGTTTTCTTCACATGCATGGGTTCAACTCTTTAGTGTGAAACTTAAGCATCCTCTTATTAATCGCTAGCTACCACAGATATTATCTCTTAATCTCTCTCACATGCATGTTGTC
The DNA here is from genome assembly GCA_026212285.1 of Bursera cuneata. Lineage (NCBI taxonomy): Eukaryota > Viridiplantae > Streptophyta > Magnoliopsida > Sapindales > Burseraceae > Bursera > Bursera cuneata. Next base: position 13,423 of record JANLJB010000327.1, read on the forward strand.
TCCTAGAGTGGACTTTCACCATCATCACCATTACCAAGACCACCAGCCACACCGCCAAAATAAGCTCTCTTAAACTTCACTTTCAAAACATTGTCGTCCATGGCTCAAAAGGAGAAAACCACCCACTTTGTGACTTCTTCTTATCTCTTGTTTTTCTCGTTCTTGTTCTTGTCTACCATGACAAACACTTTGGTTACTTCACTCTCTCCTGATGGAGAGGCTCTTCTTTCTCTTATCTCCGCAGCTGCTCCTTCTGCTAAAGCTTCCTCCTCAATCCTCTCTTCATGGAACCCATCAAGCCCTACTCCATGTTCATGGCAAGGCATTACATGTTCTCCTCAGAACAGAGTTATCTCTCTATCTCTACCGAACACATTTCTCAACATTTCTTCTCTACCACCACAGCTTTCCTCTCTCTCTTCTCTGCAACTACTCAATCTCTCTTCAACTAATATTTCAGGTACAATCCCTCCTTCTTTTGGCCAACTTACTCATTTGCGCCTTTTGGACCTTTCCTCCAACTCTCTTGTAGGTACCATACCTCAAGAGCTAGGCCAACTCTCGTTGCTTCAATTCCTTTTTCTGAATTCCAATAGACTCTCCGGTAGCATTCCTCCACAACTTGCCAACCTTACTTCATTACAAGTTCTTTGTTTACAAGACAATGTCCTCAACGGTTCAATACCATCTCAATTGGGTTCTTTGGTTTCTCTACAACAATTTAGAATAGGTGGAAATCCAGACCTAACTGGGGAAATTCCTCAACAGCTAGGACTACTCACCAATCTCACCACATTTGGTGCTGCAGCAACTGGCCTTTCTGGTGTGATACCACCCACATTTGGTAACTTAATCAATCTTCAAACTTTCGCTCTTTATGATACTGAGATAAGTGGTTCAATACCTCCTGAACTCGGGTTGTGTTTTGAGTTGAGGAATTTGTATTTGCATATGAACAAGCTCACTGGTTCTATACCTCCTCAACTGGGTAAGTTACAAAAACTGACTAGTTTGCTTTTATGGGGTAATGCTTTGTCTGAGCCAATCCCAGCTGAGATATCAAATTGTTCAGCGCTTGTTGTGCTTGATGCCTCTGCTAATGATCTCTCTGGTGAAATACCTGGAGACTTGGGGAAGCTAGTGGTTCTTGAGCAACTTCATTTGTCTGATAACTTGCTCAGTGGTTTGATTCCGCCACAGTTAAGTAACTGTACAAGCTTGACAGCTCTGCAGCTTGATAAGAATGAATTATCAGGTACGATCCCATGGGAGGTTGGTAACTTGAAAAACTTGCAGAGCTTTTTCTTGTGGGGTAATTCTGTGTCTGGAACCATACCATCCTCTTTGGGCAACTGCACAGACTTGTATGCGCTTGATCTTTCAAGGAACAAGCTGACTGGGTCTATTCCAGAAGAGATTTTCGGTTTGAAGAAGCTAAGCAAGCTTCTGCTTCTAGGGAATTCGTTGTCAGGAGAGTTGCCAAGAAGTGTTGCAAATTGTCAGTCACTGGTGAGGCTGAGGCTTGGAGAAAACCAGCTCTCGGGGCAGATTCCTAAGGAGATAGGCCAATTGCAGAACTTGGTCTTTCTTGATTTGTACATGAACCATTTCTCTGGTGGCCTTCCCTTTGAAATTGCCAACATTACAGTTCTGGAGCTACTGGACGTGCACAATAACTACATTACTGGAGAAATTCCATCTCAGTTAGGGGAGCTAGTGAATTTAGAGCAGCTTGATCTCAGTCGAAACAGCTTTACTGGTGAAATTCCTTGGAGTTTTGGAAACTTCAGTTACTTGAACAAGCTCATTCTCAACAACAATCTACTGACAGGGTCAATTCCAAAATCTATAAGAAATTTGCAGAAACTGACTCTACTTGATTTGAGCTACAATAGCCTCTCCGGTGCAATTCCACCAGAAATTGGTTATGTGACAAGCTTAACAATCAGTTTGGACTTGAGCTCGAATGGATTTACAGGAGAACTACCAGAGACAATGTCTAGCTTGACTCAATTACAATCACTTGATATTTCGCATAATATGCTGTATGGCAGAATCAAAGTTCTCGGTTCCCTTGCTAGTCTCACTTCCCTGAATATTTCCTACAATAATTTTTCAGGTCCCATTCCTGTAACCACGTTTTTCAGAACTCTATCTCCGAATTCTTATATTCACAATCCAAGACTTTGTGTGTCCACTGATGGGTCTACTTGCTCTTCGAGTCTCATTCGAAAAAGTGGATTGAAATCTGCTAAAACTATAGCTTTGATTTTTGTGATTCTGGCTTCAGTGACTATAGCTGTTCTTATTTCATGGCTTTTAGTTACTAGAAATCGTAGGTACATGGATGAAAAATCTTCAGGAGCATTGCCTTCTTCTTCAGGAGTTGAAGATTTCTCCTATCCATGGACTTTCATTCCCTTCCAAAAGCTCAACTTCACCATTGACAACATCCTGAATTGCCTGAAAGATGAAAATGTGATTGGCAAAGGCTGTTCTGGGATTGTCTACAGGGCTGAGATGCCCAATGGTGAGTTGATTGCAGTTAAAAAGCTCTGGAAGACAAAAAGAGATGAAGAACCAGTCGACTCCTTTGCAGCTGAAATTCAAATTCTTGGACACATTAGGCATAGAAATATTGTCAAGCTCCTCGGTTACTGTTCCAATAAAAGCGTTAAGCTTCTACTTTACAACTACATTTCCAATGGTAATCTACAACAGCTGTTGCAAGGGAACAGGAACTTGGACTGGGAAACTAGGTACAAGATTGCTGTTGGGTCAGCTCAGGGTCTAGCTTATCTCCATCATGACTGTGCTCCAGCTATTCTCCACAGAGATGTCAAGTGCAACAACATACTTCTAGATTCCAAGTTCGAGGCTTATTTGGCAGATTTCGGATTAGCAAAGTTGATGAACTCTCCAAATTACCACCATGCAATGTCCAGAGTAGCTGGTTCTTATGGTTATATTGCCCCAGGCAAGTACCATCTATCTTCACATCCTTTTATGCTTAGTTTTTTTCATCGATTCAGCAAATTCTTGTCCTTTTCTTGCACATTTGATATGCTTTTCAGTTCATATAACCAATTTGGTGAAGTTTAAAGTAGCATCAACAAACATGCCCATAAGTTTTAGGGAATTTATATGAATTTTTTGTCCATGTTTGATAACTATGGCTATTTCTTAGAACAGTCTTTGCATGAAGATTTTAGCTACTGCAAGTGATACAGTTCTTTTACGCTAAGTTTTGGCTTTAATGATCATATCAAAAAAAGAAGAAAATTTGCAAATTTTGATGCATCTTTTTCATAAATTATCTGCTCCATATCTAACATAATTTTGTGATTCAATGCTGCAGAGTATGGATACACCATGAACATAACCGAGAAGAGTGATGTGTATAGTTATGGAGTGGTTTTGCTTGAGATCCTAAGTGGCCGTAGTGCTGTTGAATCCCAGATGGGTGATGGGCAACATATAGTTGAGTGGGTGAAAAAGAAAATGGGAAGCTTCGAACCAGCTGTATCGATACTAGACACTAAGCTCCAAGGTTTACCGGATCAAATGGTTCAAGAAATGCTTCAAACACTAGGAATTGCAATGTTTTGTGTGAATTCTTCGCCTGCAGAACGCCCCACCATGAAGGAAGTAGTTGCACTGTTAATGGAGGTGAAGAGCCCACCTGAAGAGTGGGGCAAGACATCTCAACCTCTAATAAAACAGTCCTCAAATCAAAGTTGATGTCTTTATAGTTTTGTTATTAATTTTTGGTGGTTCAATCTACTCTTTTAGTTCTTTCAAGGGCATTAGTGATTCAGTTTCTTTCATCATCTCAAGATAAAAAAAAGAGTGTTAGTAATTGTGGGAAATGAGGAGAGGAGCCAGCTTTGGGTAGTTAAATTGTTGGATGAGGTTGTTGTACAGTTTCAGAATCATCAACGTGGTTTACTTGCTTTATGTTTTGCCTTGAGATTCTTCTTCCCTTATCTTTTTTTTTTTTCCTTTTTTCGGGTGCAAGAGAAAACTTAAGTGGAATGAACATACTACATAGTTTGTATGTTTTATCTTATAATATCATGCTACCAATTTATCTATTTTAGTAGATTAAAATAAATCTATATATAATAGAATGTTATTGAATGAGTATATGGATGACATGATATGCTCGTCACAACACTTAAAAGGATCGTTTTTCGGTTTGCAACTTTCTCATTTCCCTGATATTGGGCTGAATTTAGGAGACTATCAGAATTTCTGCCCGAAATTGTGTCTGGACAATGCAAGTGATAGTATACTGAGTAATATACAAGCAAAATTAACTAATCCTAGTTGTAATCATTCCCCATCTTTATCCAACAATACTGAGTTCTTATAAGCATAATATACATTCACAAATGGAAGAGAATATTAAACAAATATTGTGCAAGCAAGACACTCAAAACTGAAAAAAATATGACTAATTTCGTTGTCAAAACATTGGTCATTATTAGTCAAAAGAACGATTCATTGTGATTGAACCATATGGTTTCCTTTGTTTATTGTGATACGGTTTTTTAACATTTCTCAATTGTAATCCTATTTTGATTACATTATTATTGGGAAGGAGCTTTATGTGGCCTGAAATTAGGCATATATTCTGAAAGGAAAAGAACAGGAAAGCATCTACTCTCCAACATAAACATAAAAGTAGGCCGGACCAGTGATAAAAGAAGACATAAGCACAAGCAGGCCATGCCTATCTCCCACTCCCCCACATGCCTTAACAGACAATAGAATTGTCTCCCTCACTTCTCACTGTTCTTTACTTGGTCCTGGTTGGCCCACACACCTTTTAATTTTTCTGAAGCAAATATTGTTCAGAAAGATCTTATAAGATAATAATCAGAAGCTCTTTACTGCAGCATCCCCACATCTCTCTCTTCCACTTCTTTCTTTACGTAACTTTTTCTAATAAGAAAAAAACAAAACAAAACAAAACGAAGCAAAGCAATCCAATATCCAAGTGCAGTTGTCCTGCAACCTGACAATGCATTGATGTTACTGAGAAAAATTTGATTAGTCTTCTCTTTTTTGTTTGTTTGATAGTCGGAGAAAACGTGTTATTCAGAAAGAGAAAGGTAGAGGCTTGCTGAAAACATTGACTCCTGTTTTGGTGCCTTTACAAAGGGGATGTTCCTAGACAATAGTTCCAAAGGAACTATAGGCCATGAGACCAACACATGAACGAAATATTGCCTTTCTCAACAAAATATTTCACCCTCAAATTTTTTATAATAATAGAAAAGTATCGACACAAAATGCTTAAACGATCATTGGATCAAATAGATGATTGTCAAATAAAGATGAATTAAATTCCTCTAATAGTTCATACTTCCGTACATTTATACATCCATATTTTGGAGAATGGTCGATGTTGATAGTCTACATCATAAGAACTGAAGAACAGCATAATTATTGTACATATACTCAAAGCTTGAAAAAAGCTCAATCATGAACAAAGTTGGGATAGGAGAAGTTGAATGAAGAAAAGAGAAGAGAGAAAAAACTGAAGCAATGGAAAGAAAACTCAGGCTCTTCCACTATGGGTTTAATTGCCTAGCAGCTTTCTTCTTTCACTGAAGTAACTTTTGGCCCACCATTTTCCAATGTTCCCCTCATGGGTTTCCTTCCCATTTAGAGATCTCATCTTTACAAGCTTTCCTTTCCTATATGCAGTTGTCTTCAAATTTTTCACCAAAAATCAAGTTGCACGTTCTGGTTGCATAAGCCTTTGGATTTCTTTGTATTATTATATCCACTTTCCTGATATCAGATAATATGCTTCACACAAATAGAGCCAAGCATTGTAGTGAAGCATCAATTCAGAAACGAACTAGTGTCCAACACAGAGGAGGAGCTTTAAAGCAAATCTTCTGCGAGGTCATCAATCACTCCTGAGTTCCATTGACTGCTGATTTGGAATGCTAGCCAGCTTGGGTAACTAGGAGAAGTAACATCAAGTTGGACATGTAACATCAAACACATAATGAACCTCAAGTTCTTGCAATAATTTTAAACATTGAGCAGGTTGCAAGTTTCCAGAATTTATGATCTGGTTTATCATGAAAGGTTCTAAGCCTTCAAAATATATGGTCTAGTTTCAGTTTCCAAAGAGCCTCCCCTAGTCACTAAGATCTAGGGGATTACTGATGGCTAGCAACCAGCAGCCCACTATTCATCTATCATATGATGGTGGTTGTGCCATCAAAACAGAGTTAAGATAATAAACGGCTAAGAAAACGCAATGCCACCTTGTGTAGCTCAGAAAATAGAAAATAAAATGCATGACAAAGGCATAATGTAGTTTAAGTTCAAAATCCCCTAAGCAACTACAGACTGATAATTTAATGGTAGCACTATGAAAGAGAAGAATAGCTTAAAATTATAGACAATATTCTCCACTAATATATCAAACAAAGGCATTTGCATAAATTAAAGTCAATGTGAAATATAAACTGCTTCTGACACCTCACAAAACCTATTTATAACGATCTGTTTTACCCACCCAAAACCTGAATAAATAAATGACACCAAAAACTTAAAAAAAAAAAAATCAGTCAAATCAAATCAAATGACACAGCTTCATGCCAATTTAACTCCTTGAAGTCTATGGTTCTTGGATTTCCGGAAACAGAGTTCCAATGGTACATTGGCTGCTTAGAAAAAGATAAACCAAGGCTGGAAGATTAGAATAGGCGTTCTATCCAGGACCATAGATAAAGCACAAAGAAGAAATTTCAGATCTGATTAAAGTGCAAACTCAGAAGTAAATATAAGGTCAAGCTGGAATTAAGAATGTACTTTAACAAAAGCAAAACTAATTTACATAACAATTCACAAGTCAATAAATTGACATCAGCGCTTAGAATCCAAAGGTGCTGATAAATATAAAACACATACTTATAAGATCAAAGGAAATTAGTGGCAAATTTTAAACCAGAATTTATTTCCATCAATAGACATTCTTTTAGATTCAATTTGTTAAGTTCTTTTCATTGCAATACTCGAAAGATACCCTGGTAAATGGGCGCCAAGGCAAGTCTGCAATACTTCTTTTTGCAATATAGAGTTAGCCCGTCCACCAAGCCCAAATAGTCCATGTAAAAGCTTTGTTGAGTTAATATAATCTGATCATTTGAATTGCTTCCCAAAATCTAACATATAAAAATTTCCATAATCGAGCAATTTGAAGCTTTTAAAAGCTGTCCAATTAGAAACTGACTACCAAAAAGTAGCATTGCAGTGTAAACTTTAGCTTCTAGGGACAAATAATAAAGGGTGAGAAACATATATGGTTGAATGATGAATATCCTATTTCCTATAAAAAATTGTGAGGATCCCATCAGTAGTTATATAGAAACAGGATGGAAAAACAATTCCTTGCAGGAATCCAAAATATTACATGAGCTCCAGTGATTCTATTCCATGAGATAGAGCAAGCTATCTTTATATGGAGATGTCGCTTGTAAACTACAGATCAATACAGTCCATGACTCAATTATTATATTGGCAAGGAGTTAAATTTTTCAGCATTTTTATTAATAAAGTTGTTAAAAAAAAAAAAAAAGTGTTCAATTCAGAGGGAAAATAATGGTTCATTGTTTTTCTTGATGTCTCAAAAATTGAGCAACTGGTGAATAACATAGAACATGCCAAAGTCTATAGTTGTTTGGTTCGGGTTCACACATGGAATGGTAACTCAAAAAAAAAAAAAAAAACAATTCATAAGTGAGCTTTGTTAAGNTAAATAAAAAAAAAAAAAAAAAACAATTCATAAGTGAGCTTTGTTAAGTTCATTATAAGAATAGATGGGAAGACAGAAGAGAAAGAATTCATTAGTTGATTAAAGTGAAAAGTTCAAACATATTATAGGTTTCAAAATGTTAAGCATACTAGATATTTTAATGATCTTCAGCTCATCCTATATTTGGATTCCAGAACTTAAGAAGTCGAGCTAAATTAAATAGCATTATAGCTGAAAATTAAACTGCCATGTCAAATTTGTGGAGAAGATCTAGATAATGCAAGAGCTAACATCAAAAGTCAAGTTGACATGCCAACAGATGTATGCAACTACAAGAGAATGTGAACTATGATAAAAAAGTCAAATGAAAATAAAGAAAAGAAATAAGATGCTTCTATAGTACGGAAAATTCAAGAAATAAAGGAAGAAAGAAGGTGATAAATGGAATCTCTTTTGGTAGAAAGGCATCTCTGCGCTCTGGCCTTATCAAGCTTATTTGTACACATATCAGTTGAACGACTTGGTGAATAATTTCAATAGCCTATCAAGCCACTCTCCTCATAGATTTACACTTCACAATTCCACCATTATCACAGAGTGAGACATTCATTATTTAGATCAATTAAGGTTTGAATAATTTTGATGCAGTGGATCACGCTGAACACACCCAGAGTCATGAAAAAAGTATGACCATTATCCTGCCATTCAAGGGCATTGCAACAATTTAATGTGCAGCAGTCTCAGGAGTAGAACATTTATACTGTTTAATTATATGCACTGGGCATCAAGGTGCATGAAGCAAGGCTACCATGAAGATGGTCTTGACAACAATGAAAGCAAAAGCATAGCTGCAATTAAGAAACCTGCTAGAGTTATGATCCAATTACATGAGAGAGACTCACTTATTTAGATGGGAAGCATTTTCCTTGAACATTTTTAAATCTCCCATCAGCTAGTATATTGATTATAAATTAACCTCAAAGATTGCACTTACCATAAATCATTTTGTTTTCATTATTTTCTCCACCTTTTCCCATTTTTTTCGAAAATGATGTTCTTAACTTCTTCCTATAGGTTAACACAAACAATCAAGTAGCTGCTTAGTTTGGGAATCTAATTAACAACAGCTGAGCCCCATCCCAGCCAGACCTCATAACACACTTTCTATTAATTGAAACCATATTCCCAAATGATCTCATTACTTCCATACAAAAGGGCTATGGTTATTGAGACTTTAGCTACATAGAATTCAATAATTCTAACATATCAAATCAGATTCGTATTATTGAAAGTTAAACTCACTTATAACTGCAGATGTTGCACGTGTTAGGTTCCATATTACAAAAATTTTGCTCATTTAACCACACACCAAAGCACCACATATATAGTAGCATTCTGCTCACTTTCCACAAGAATGCCCATACGAGGAACAATAACATTAACAATCACTGGTCCATTTACGCCTAAAAGCATCCAATAAGCCATTCATCGTACCAATTTCATCTAATCATGCTTGAGAAAATTACAGGACAAAATATAAAAAGCAACAAAAGAATTCTCATAATTTATTGATTCAAAATCATATATTGATTCAAAATCATCTATTGTAATTCAGTACAATAAATTTCCAACCTCATGAGTCAATCATTCATCCAACTGTTGAAGCTCAGCCTTCAACTGCTCAATCTTGAGCCCCATTGAACTCTGCAAAGCTTCCCTTTCACTCTCTTTTAGCTTCCCCGAAAGCCCCGCAAACCTGTCCAAAACCTCCTTCACCGCAGCTCTAGCACACTCAGCTTCCTCATTGAAGTACACAGTCTCTTTTGACTCCATCGCCGTTTCTATCTCCTCCCTTGCCTCTGCAAACTTGAGGTTTATCATATCCACTTCCTTGTTGAAATCTAACTCAGGCACTGACTCAGAGGCGTAGCTTCTCGTGTGCTGGTGGGGTCCCGTCAACTGTTGAGTTAATGATCCAGGGCATGGAAAAAATCCATCTTTCGACGTTTGATCGAATTGAGTTGAAATGGGTTTCGCAGTTAGCAGTGAGTTAGAAGCGAGTTGTCCGGTTGGAATACGGGATCAGAATCCCACATCGGGTAAAGACACAATTAAGTTCAGGTTGATATAAAGCTGCCCCAAGGCAGTTATGTACGCAAGGTGAAGTGGTTGGGCCTTAACTCCGATTAAGTCCAGGAAAGTCCCCGGGTCATATTCTGCAGAGATGCGGGCTCGGAATCTGGTACTGCATAAATGGAAATTTCTCTTGCTGAGACACGTGTGGAGCCATGGAATTTCTGTTACGCAGTTATCCACTTACTAAATCCAAACAAAACGGGGCTTACGACCTTGTGTAATAATTTTTGTGAGCTCAAATTTTATTTTTTATCTGCAGCTAAATGATGGTGCAGTATTTTTTATCTGCAGCTAAATGATGGTGCAGATGAAGTCAATTAATTGACTGACCATGATGAGTCAAATCTAAGTGGCTGGTAAATCTTCCGGGGTAAATACTAAACACCCCTGAGGTTTGATCTAAGTAATAATCTCACCCCTGTTATTAATAAAGTAACATAAAAATCCCTATTTTGATATTTTAAGTAACATTAAGACCCCTATTTTTATGTRTCAAAACCCCCATGTTTTCCAATTCTAGGAGTGTCTATGTTACTTTATTAATAACAAGGATTAGATTTTACTTAGACCAAACCTCAGGGGTGTTTATGTATTTATCCCAAAATCTTCCCTCAAACTCTCCGGCAATGTGCACAGAGAAACTGAACCCTCATGTCGGATGGTCACATCGTACACACTTGATCTACACAGAGGACAATTCAAATGTGTCCGAAACCAAGTGCCAATGCAACAGTATGTGAATCACATGACTGCAATTTGGTAAATTTCTCCATTTTAACTTTTCTTTCCCACCGGTATATTGTAATAAATTAATAACTATCAAATATATTAATAACTTCTCCAATTTCATTATCTCGTTTTTTATCTTGAAACTTTCTTAATTTAAAGGCATTTTTGTCATTTTTTAATGACTTCTGGGTCGACTTGTTACTTNAAGCAATTGAAATTGGTAACTTCAGTTAGTCCAATCAAAATTTTCAAATGCAGTATGAGTTACCATGTTTCCATACAAAGACCTTAACAGGAAACAGATGCATATTCTTGTTTGTCTTCTTAGGCTCGGGACATCTCTCATTGTGCTATTTATCTTTGAAGAGCCCCGTAATAGTTCTCTATTGTTCATGAAATCATAATCACTTTAATACCAAGTTTGGCTGCAGAGGAATACCTGGAGAAAGTAAACATGTTGATGGATGATGATGGAAGCTGATTCATGGTATAACCTTTTCATGTAATAACAAGTCCCTAATGGAAAAGCTTCTACATCAAACATAACGATTGAACTTATCTGCGTATGATTTATTTATTTTTGAACTTTTAGAGCACATTCAATTTTTAGTGGATTTTTCCACACCAATCTATGAATTGGAAGGAGATGTAGTTCAAACTTAAACAACCCAAGACTGATATATCAATTATGAATCAGAAGGCAGAAGTAAATGAAAATCAAGGATAATGGGAATTAATGTCATTTATCTTTATGAATTAAGCTTTCCTTCCCCTATTAATCAATAAATTAAATTATTTATTTATTTAACTAATACAATATAATAATTTTTTCTATAAAATC
>JANLJB010000328.1:4205-18953 GCA_026212285.1 Bursera cuneata
GGTGATATTTCTCCTAAATCATCTGCGTTCATATTAATTTCTTATCATATATTTATTTTTTAAATGAAAAATTAGTACAGAGTCTGCATCCCAAGTTATGATAGAAACTCTTACCAGTTACTTTGATGCATTACAAGGAGTTGGCTTGATCAAAGTTGTCTGGTACAACCATTAGAAAGTGGCTTGATTAANAGCAGTGAAAGATGAAAACCCAATAAATATAATTTGTTGGAAGAGAAATAGCCCTTAAATTTATAGCGAATCTCAATCTTAATTTTAATTTGTTTACAATTAGGAATACTGAAGTGAACTCAAAGTATTCCTAATCATGCTAAATTCAAAAAACTAAGCAAATTAGTTTTACGTGTCTCGAATCCATAAATAAATATTTTGTTATTGTTATTGCAAAGTCTTTGTGCATTAAATGATTGATCAAGAGCACATCTTCGCGCACATATGCAATCGAAGCATGAAAACAAATGCTCGTCTATCTCATTATCTGCATCTATTTATATTTATATATATATTTTTTAATTTGAAAGTTGTATTAATAAAGGAGTCTACAAATATTGCAGTTAGAATTAATAAACTTTATCCAATTTAGGATAACAGAGGGTGATGATATTTCTCTGAAATTATCTTTGTTCATATTATTTTCTTATCATCTATTTATTTTTTATATTATTATTTTATCATCTATTTATTTTTTAAATAAATAATAAGTATAAAATCTGCATCTTAAGTGATATATCATCATATAAGTATTAAGATAAGTATATAAAAATCAAAATAATAAATACTAATAAATTTATTTTATTACCTTCGTGATATTACATTACATTTGAGATAAAAAATTAGGATATAAATTTTTTATCTACATCATTAATATTTTTAAATACATATATAAATATATTTTACTTTTTATGATGTTACATCGTAGCATTAGTGTACTTTAAATACACATGTGAATGTGTGAGCTTCGATGCCATCGGGCCGATAGAGTCAACACTCTCCACGTTGAGATTTTGTCCATATTTTTTGATTAGTGACATCATCAAAATAAATAATTAAAAAAAAAAAAGAGTTGAAGACACGAGTTTGGAGCTAAATTACAAGGATTCGTCAAGTGGATGCGTATGTGAGAAATAATAAATGAAAACTTTTCAAAATTTCTTCTTTTATTATTACATCTGAGAGAATACATTTTACTTGATTGCTGCTCTCTAAAGCCATTGCAGATACACTGTCAACCCAGAAAAGTAATATAAATGTAATTGAATTCCCATTTTTGAATCCCGTTTTCCAACTTAAAGCCAGCAAAATAAGAACATTTCAATATAGAAACTGTAATAAATAGGAAAGTAAATATAATCTCTCTTTCAAGGAATCAACAGGGTGGGTTGAGTGAGAAGGAAAAGTATTGCACACAAATTCATAGTCAACTGAACTGAAGATGGAAACGTTTGAATATCGACGAGGGCCCCTAGTTGGAAAATAAAAGGATAAAAAGGTAAGCACGAAGGAGAATATTGGAAATAATATATGGCAAGTTGAGAAGAACAAGTAACAAATCGATCAATAATCGAGATAAGGGTTGAGAAAGAAATTTTATTTCAAAGTGTTTGCAACGGAAGTCCTAACAGGAAACCAATACTTAGTCAACAAACTTATCTTCTTATCCCTATTTGTCGCAACGAATGGTTGTAATTAGGTGGAGGATTAAGATTGGTTTTGAGCACATCGAAAGAGAAGTTAAGTTGGTTTAGAGTTTTAGGAGATAATCAAGTCATATATAGCTGGCGATAATAACTGAATAACAATACTGTGATACTTTAGGTCAGTTTTTTATTTTTGATTTTTAATTTTGGATATATAATTACTTGAAGATAAGATAACCAAATTATTAAAATACAAAGTGTCAATCAGTCCTTTTTTTGTACGTTATAATAAACGTATACTGGCTGCATAATAATAATAATTATGTTGTATAATTTTGTTGAATATCGTAGTTGGTTGACTTTGGCTATTTATAACAATTGTTGTGTTGTATCAGTGTGTTCCTCTGCATATGCATCGGTTGGTCTCACTCATTTTCCTTGATTCCCTGCATATTAAAGGGGCCCTGCAGTTTGGTTATTATCCATAATAGAGTCTTTGGAGAGAAGGAAGAGAGACAGAGGCAGAGGCAGAGAGGGAAGTCGTAGAGATGGCGGGAGGAGGATTTTCAGATGCAGCGAATCTGAAGAGGGCTCACCTTTATGAATATAAGATCACTAGTTATTTTGTGGTTGCTTGCATTGTTGCAGCAATGGGAGGATCTCTTTTTGGGTATGATCTTGGTGTTTCTGGTGAGTTTCTCATCCTTTATTTACTGTTTCAATGGCAATTCTGGGTTTATGCATAGTTGTATTTCATGAAATGAGATGAAAGCGAAGAATGGTTTCTGATTTATTTTTTTTCCAAGTTGCTGGATGCTTATGAATATGTGGATTGGTACCTGAGTTGTAGACTTGCTGAACTTTTAAATAAGATTGTATATATGTTTTATTGGGAACCAGTTGTCATCTTTCATCTTTGTCTTGATGTTAATTATCAATTTATTATCATCATCATGATTAATTTATAATAATGAAAGTTTGTTAATATTGTCATTTTCATCCTCATCATATAGAATAGAAGTTGTAAAAATGTCGATGAAAAATCAAAATTTTCAAGTCAATCTGTTAAATTTCCAAAGAAGGAAAAGGAATTTTCTTGTTAACAGTAAGTGAACTTTCCAAATTAATTTCAGGCGGAGTTACTTCCATGGATGATTTCTTGAAGCGTTTCTTCCCAGAAGTGTACAGAAGGAAGCACGCCCACCTAAACGAGACAGATTACTGTAAATATGATAACCAGGTCCTCACACTCTTTACATCCTCATTATACTTTGCGGGCCTTATTTCCACGTTTGGAGCCTCCTATACCACCAGAAACAAAGGTAGGAGAGCCAGCATTATGATTGGAGCAGTCAGCTTCTTCGCAGGTGCAGTCCTCAATGCAGCTGCAGTAAACATCTGGATGCTCATCGTAGGACGAATCTGTCTTGGTGTAGGCATTGGATTTGGAAACCAAGTAAGCTGAATGATATTGATTCCCTGCAGCTCAAAATTACGAAGGCTTCTTTTAATTCTTGGTACACTAAACTAACTGTATTTCTGGCTCTCATTGTGCAGGCAGTTCCTTTGTACCTTTCAGAAATTTCACCAGCAAAAATCCGAGGAACAGTTAACCAATTGTTTCAACTAACAACATGCTTGGGAATCCTGATAGCGAACATAATAAATTATTTTACTGAACAACTTCATCCCCATGGATGGAGAATATCCCTTGGTTTAGCTACAGTACCAGCAACGCTGATGTTTGTTGGGGGAATTTTCCTCCCTGAGACTCCCAACAGCCTTGTAGAGCAAGGGAAATTAGAGGAAGGAAGAAGAGTGTTGGAGAAAGTTAGAGGTACCAACAAAGTTGAGGCTGAATTTGAAGACCTTGTTGATGCAAGCAATGAGGCACGGGCTGTAGAGCACCCTTTCAGGAATCTTCTTGCACGAAAGAATCGTCCCCAATTGGTTATTGGGGCTCTATGTATCCCCGCGTTCCAACAGCTAACGGGCATGAATTCCATACTCTTCTATGCTCCAGTCATATTTCAAAGTTTGGGTTTTGGTTCAGGAGCAGCTCTCTATTCATCTATCATAACTGGTGTTGCTCTTGTTGTTGCTGCTCTCATTTCTATGAAATGGGTGGACAGGTTTGGCAGAAGAGCTTTCTTTTTAGAAGCTGGCACCGAAATGATTTGCTACATGGTAACATCAATCTATTAAATTCTTTAATATTCTACTATGCTTTATGCTTCTGCTCTCAATTATTTGTGTTATTAATGGGAATGCATGACTGTTTGATCCAGATAATTGTGGCTGTTACTTTGGCTCTCGATTTTGGAGAAGGAAAGACCCTCTCTAAGGGTGTAGGCATGCTCCTCGTAGTCGTCATCTGCTTATTTGTATTGGCTTATGGCAGGTCTTGGGGCCCTCTGGGTTGGCTAGTTCCAAGTGAGCTCTTTCCCCTGGAGACAAGGTCAGCCGGTCAAAGTATGGTCGTCTCTGTCAACCTTTTCTTCACAGCTTTGATAGCACAGTGTTTCCTTGCGTCACTTTGTCACCTCAGATATGGGATTTTCTTGCTGTTTGGTGCTTTGATTGTCGGCATGAGCACCTTCGTTTACTTTTTCTTGCCAGAAACAAAGCAAGTTCCAATAGAGGAAGTTTATCTTCTCTTCCAAGTTCACTGGTACTGGAAGAGATTTGTTGTACCACCAGAGACACACGAATTGGTTGAGAAGGTCTAGTCAGGGACGAAGCAAGTTCATAATTATCCTGGAAAGACATTGTTTAGCTTTATTTCCCTATTATTTGTTATTCGAATGTGGCAAAGTAGATGGGCACTCAGGCCAGGCAGTTTAGATTTATCCTCGAAAAACAGTGTTTAGATTTATCACCTATAGTTTTCGTGATTTAAATTAAAAGCAGCATCATTTCTATTAGTAATAAAAGAAGAGTTTTAGTTGTAGCTTCTAAGGTGTACCTGCTTAATTTGGACGAACCCACCACCTTTTTAACCTCAAGTCAACTGGGGAGACGCCCGGGCAACCGGGACACTAATCCAAGAAAGAAAAAAATGGGTGACCTTCAATTTAAGACATAATATAAAAGCAATGGAATAAATCATTAATAAAATGGGGATTCTTCCTGGCTATAAAAATCAGAATCAGATAGTAGTAACAAAAATTTCAAGTTATTACAAGATAAATACATCTCAGAAAGGTTGCTGGCATTAGGCTAATAGTTTAGCGAGTTCATCTACCCTCAGGCTTCCCTGTGGTGCTACATTTAGACAATGCGCATTTGCATCTTCCATTCCTCCTGAAGTCTGTCTCACATTTCCTGTTCTCTCAGAAACAGATGAGACTTCCCTTTCCACTTCCAAATCTCCCTCTCTCTCAGAAATAGCTGAGACTTCTCTTCTCACTGCCAAATCCCCATTTTTCTGATTACTCTTCTCAGATGTTATCTTCCTGGACCGATGTCTAAAAACAGGCCCAGGTGGAGATGACTTTGCAAAGGCAACCGACTTTTCATAAATACTATCAGCATCTAAAGCAGCATCATCTAAAACCGTGGCAATTCCACTCTCAACAGCTTGCTTCATTAGAAGCGAAACTCTCTTCATATTAGGGCTATCCAACCTTGCTGGACCATTCTGACATTGAGAGAATTCTGAAAGATTTTGTACCCTGTCATGATTAAGAGAACCCACAATGGAAGACTCATTTTCGGTGCCCTCAACACCTCCCAGCATGGCCTCTGATCTTATTGATGTAGTTGCTGGCTCTTCATCAACGAGGCCTTTATTATCCAATTCAGACTCCAATCCATATGTGTTGCTCCCTGTTTCTGAGTCATCATCAGCGAAGCCAGAAATATCCAATTTGGTCACATCTCCATGGATATCCCCTATGGCTTTGATCTCATCACTGGAGTAGCTTCTGTTATATGATGTGGTTCCATTAATTGGCATCAGAGTTGATATTGCAACAGAAGCTGATGATCGTTTATTATTATCTATAGATGATAAATTCTCATGTGGCCCTGCATGCACATCCTTGGAACCTACAGAGGACATGCTTGTATCAAATGTCAAAAGAGAAATTTCCTTAACCGAGGGGGAATGACTACAAGAAGCTGCTAATTCATTACCTTCTAAAGGTGATGCAGCCAAAATTGCATTATCAACTTCAGATTCCTTATTTGACTCAGAATCATTTTCTTGTTTTGGAAGAGAAGACTTCCAGTCCCGTCCTCTCCACATTAAAATGTGTTCATGTTCAAATGAGATTAGAACACATGGGACAAGATCCTGGAATCAAAGAATTAATTAAATAAGGGCCCTGCAATAATGTATATTATAGTTTTGTATTGAAAGAATGAATTTCAAAATAAATAGCGAAATTCAACTTTGTATTTTCAAGATTTGAGAATATCGTCATTATTTTTGAAAAAAACACTCTAAAAATAAAACAACGCAATGCCTTTGATAAAGTTTTCAAAAATATGAAAAATATATTTTAACATATAATTATTAAAATATGTATTAATAAATTTCATTATTTTAATTTGTTTGACAAATGACTCGTGAAAAGAAGAACACATTTTTTTTCCCTGAAAACAGGAATTTAAACAACAAGCAAACAAGTATTCAACATTCTAGAAGAACAATAATCGAAACAAAGAAAATGAGTTAATAAAGAAGCCCTTAGTTTTCTATAACTTTTAAAAAGTGTAATATGATGAAAACTTTCTATATAAACTTTTGCATATAAATGTGTTACAAGATGAATAGAAGAGTAAATGTTAAAAAAAATATTTCAATAAATCAAGATAACTGATGCGACAACAAAAGAGTAATGCATACCAGAGTTTTATATAAATCACATTTGTATGTGCAGATATATGGTTTAACAAACCTTGAGTTTGGCACCAATTTTCCGGTAGTCACTTCCATTCATTCCTTGACAATTAATCCGGACCAATTCACACTCTTCAAATGCCTCTCTCACATTTTTCACTAGTTCACAGTACAGTCCATTCTTTCCTGTAATACATAGATAAAATAAATAAATCTATAAACTTGAATAAGGTGACTTTTCCTGTGGGGAAAATTGATTTCTAATTTGAATTTAGGCATAAACTTTTGCAATAACCATGGACAATCTACCTAGCTTGCATATTGGTATTAGTTTCCTTCCCTTCTTGCGCATTTCCGTTGCTTCTTCCAGTGTTAGACCCTCAGGAGCCTGCTGAATTAACCTCGGATATACAGGAGTAACAGGCTTCCACAGCATAAGGGGAAAGCGTGGGCGAGTTTTGTAGTTATAGTTTCTACCTCTGAAAAGGTATAACACCCCTCCTCTTCTGTAAATAATCTTCCCTCCTGTTCTTTCCTGCCAAGTCAAGAAAAATTAGAAAGATGGGCACAGTTTACCAAATCGAATAACAATATTGCAGAATCCACAAGTTGCATGAAGGTTATTCATCCATCAACAAGATACTATTCATCTCTTTATGATCAAAACAAACAAACCTCTAATTGCTGGCACACATTTTCCATGTCTACCGTACACACCCCTTTGCATTTAATCTTGCAAACTCTCCTCCGCTTCCAGTGAGCATGAATATTGTCCAACATGTTATGTGTCAAACCATCTCTACCTAACAAAAAAATTTAATTACAAAGTAGAAAAACTAAGCTTTATCTTCAAGAAAGCCATAATATACAGAAGCTAAAACATTGTAATAACAAAAATTGATACCCATATTCAACTGCCGGTTGGACTTCGTGCACCCATTAACTAGCTCTGTTACTTCTTCCTTCGTTAAGGGCTCCCCCAGTATTTCCTCCCTCGATGACACGTACTTGGGTCCAGACCCGGGCAAAAAGGGGCCCGGCTTCTGAACCGGCTTCACTCCCTTCTTATTCGGCGGCGGCAATTCGAATGAGTCGAACTCCTTCAGTTTCTTCTTACTCGGAGGAAATGGTGCCCGCCCAGTCCACGGCCGTGAAATCGTGGTGGGTCCAAACGGCGCGTACGGAGCTTCCCGCAATTTTAGTGGCTTTATCTTTGGCGTTTCCGTGTAGCTGTACTGAAACTCGAACGGCGCGCCGTCGATTAAGTAAGAGACGCCCTCTTCGCTTACTTTTACATCGGCTTTTGCATTGAGCGGTTTTTCACTTGGCAAGTTGACAGTTTTGGTTGGTTTCCAGATTCGGCGAAATGCCGGATGGTCTTTGGGGTTGGCGGGTTTGGAGTACTTTGACTTTTTGCCCGGGATTGAGGGCTTTGAAGGAGAGGAGGGCGTGCCAGTGGACTTAACCAGGACGTCGTTTGTAGTGGCAGATTCGTAAATTTGAGCTATTTTGGTAGCGGAGTCGAAGCGACGGTGTCGGCGGATGTCGTCTTCGATTTCTTGTTGAGCGCGTTGGCGTTGGTTAAATTTCTCGGCGTGGGCGTTGTTCCACCGCGAGAACTGGACCTCAGTGGGCGGACGCTGACTCGGATTTTGGTTCGGGTTAGGGTTTGGTGATGGGGCGAAGATTGGGAATGGAATGGTCAGTTTTAGCGCCATAGCTGACAAGTGAAAAGCTAGCAGAAAAAACAAAGACAAAAAAGTTAATCACCGAAGCATCTCACGGTAAGTGGGAAAAAAATAAAGAAAAACTAGAACCAACCTGAGAGATGATATGAAAGAAGGTAAGTACTTTGACACACCTATATTTTGCAACAATATCAACTAAACCCCACCTTTTGTTTTGATTCCGTAGACGTCTCCTGCCGTTGGTTTCCTCTTTTAAATCTAATCAGAGGAAGGGCAATGATGGAATTGCATATGTAATTTAAAAAAAAAAAAGTACTTCATACTCCTTCCGCCAACCTCACAAAATTGCCATCACCGTCGCCACAGCCGCCATTAGCACCACCTGTCACCTTCTTTCTTCCTTTGCAGAGCCTTATGAAAGTAACCGGCGGCGGGATAGTATGGTTTTCTGCGCTGAATCAGGAGCTTATTCTTTGTGTTGGATTGCAAATAATAAGCGGTTGTCTTTCGGTAGCTCTACTAAGCGAAGAACCGCTCGTTGCTTTTTCTTTGCGAATACCATGTGCAGGTTAATGTAACAGCTCACAACCGGTCGCCATCATTTTGCTGCCGCTATCACCACCACAGCCCGCATGCTCCATTCCACAGTTCGATCAAAAAGATCACAGGTTAAAGGTGTGTTCGGCAGGGATCTCATGGTCATCGGCAAGTTCGGCTCTTTCAATTCTCCTCACCTTTGCTTAAATCTCTTCTCTCCCTTTATTGATTTGGGTTTGTTGGGTGCTTTTGTTGATTTCTCTGTAAATTTCGGTTTCTATTGATATCCTAACAAAATTGGTTCGGTTGGGAAGACAAGTTTCCAGGTTGGTAGAGGAAGGGGGTTAGGTTTTTTTTTTTTAATTGTAAATGTAAAGATGCAAATAACTAATGGTAATCAAGGGAAAATTCATACTCAGGTCAACTTACTTATTTAACTGCAAAATATGACGGTAGGGAGGTTTATGGCATTAAACTAAAAAGTGGAGGTATAGTACTGTAAAGCAAAATACAGGTGTGTGAATTGTGATTGGCATTTACCTTTTGAAAGATAATGTGCCGGTTTTTGTCAGCTCAGTGGCTAGAGTGTAATATTGTAGTATAACGTAGGCGATTACAACGTCTTCTTCTTCCAGTTTTTTGAAAAGACTTGCAGCATAGAGTAAGCTGAACTCGGTAACCGATAAATGAGAATGGTCACAGCTTATATGATGCTTCTCAGGTCTGACCATGGAGGGTCTCCACAGGTAACTTTATTTGCTTATACACATTACTTATATGATTATCAGAAAGAAAAAAGTTGCTTCTACCCATTCTGTGATTATCAGAAGAAAAGACTTGAATTTTTCTGTTCTTTCAGGAGAGAATGATTGTAACATCTTACTGTTTTGATCTTAGACGTATTATTTAACTGCTCCTTGCAGTAGCTTCATTGATAGGCTTGATTTTTTTTTTCTTTTTTCTTTTTTAAATATTTTCAGGGCATGTAATTGATATTGGGGTTGTTTCAGGTCATAGTTTAAGTGGAGTAAGCAATTCTATGGTATGGATTCGGTTCTGTATATTCAGAGGTTATGTAACGCGGAAATTAGGAGATTGCTGCTGCTCATTGGCATGTAAGTTGCTGTTGTAGTTGTTTATCAGTGTTTTGGACTTCCCTATGGGCAAACCTTGTTTTTATCACCGGCCGATAAGGGTTTCTTACCTATGGTGACTGGCAATGGGACCACTATGGACAATTCTGAATTGACTCAAATTTATGTGGCAGTGGCTGATGATAAAGCAACTAAAGAAAAAGATGAGGATTATGGTTTGGAATTAGGTGTTGGAAACTTCCTTGGTGATTCTTTTCATAAATACAAGGATGAAAACTTGCAGAAGGAGGGTTTAATCCATGAAAAAGGTTTGATTGTGGGATATGTCACCAGCACAGATAATACTTCAACTGAAACAAAGGATGTAGAAAGCAAAAGTGAGCATAAGCATCTAGAGAGGGTTGATAAATTAGAAAACAGATACAGGATAGATGATGGTCAGAAAGCAAGTACTGATTTAACATTGGGAATTAAAAACAAACCTGGTATTGCTTCAGTTCTATTAACAGAAATTCCTACAGGGGAAGTAGAAAACATAAATGCCAAATCAAGTACTTCTGTCTCATTCCCTTCTGCCAACTTATCTTCAGTTGGCAATGTCAAACAAACTATTCAAACACAACCAGTGAAGACTGAGCTACTGCAAACTGTATCAATCATCCCGAGCAATAATCTTACTTTGGTCGATGTTTCCACATCAAGGAGGAGAGGGAAGCAGCCAACATCAATATCCCAGATGAATTCATTATTGCTTCAGAGTCGTGTTTCTTCTCATTTTCTGGTAATATTTTAACTTAAGAGGACATATTCGAAAAGGGGTGAATAAGTGATTTCTGAATTCTTGTTATTTTATTGGTAATAGATGCCACGGCGGTCTTCTTTACGTGATCGTGAACTTCTATCCGCAAAGGTACAGATTGAGAATACTCCTAATTTAAAGGATACTGCAGCACTTCATGCATCAGTTTTTTTAAACGCTTCCATGTTTAAAAGGTAAACCAGTTTAAATGTCCAGTACCATCTGTCACAAACTCATATTTTAAGCGGCCAGGAATTTATGTATCTTTTCTAACCAATTTTTTTATGTACTTGCTGGCTCTTTCAGATAGACTTGTTCTCCTATATTATCACAATAAAACAAATATCAAAGCAATGACAAACTTGTTATATGAAGTTCAGCTAATGTAATGCAAACGATTCGTGATTATCTTTAAACACCACGGAAATTCTCCCTGCTCCCGGGGCAGGGGAGTAACATGTTATGCTTATATGCTTTCCTGAATAACAATAACTAGGATGCTATTCAGAAGCTAAAAAGTTTTACATGTTTCTCAGTTTTGGGGAGTTAACATTACTGTCTCTTGGATATAGTGAATTGGAATAAATACTGGAGGTAATTTGCAGATTTCACATATAGAAATTCGATCACAAGATTGAGTCAGTACATGGTCCCAGCCAATCCACTTTCTTGGGTTGAACGGATACTATGTCGGGGTGGAGAGTTAATCTGTTGCCTTTTACGCGGAC
This sequence comes from Bursera cuneata, assembly GCA_026212285.1. NCBI lineage: Eukaryota > Viridiplantae > Streptophyta > Magnoliopsida > Sapindales > Burseraceae > Bursera > Bursera cuneata. The sequence continues at coordinate 15,556 of JANLJB010000328.1, forward strand.
AATTGCCTTCGATGATAGCAAAGCTAAAGCTTTCACTTACATCATTCGCAGGAGCTATGAATTGATGGAACACATGCTCAAAGTGTATATTTATAAGGAAGGAGAAAAGCCCATATTCCATCAGCCACATATGAGGGGAATATATCAGAAGGATGGTTCATGAAACTGATAGAGCGAAACAAAAATTTTGTTGTGAGGGATCCAAGGAAAGCTCACCTATTTTACTTGCCCTTCAGTGCATGGATGCTAAGGTCTACACTTTCTAAACAAGATTTCCGAAGTCACAAGGACCTACAGAATCATTTGAAGAATTACGTGGAGTTAATTGCAGGGAAATATAGATTCTGGAACAGAACTGGAGGAGCAGATCATTTTCTTGTTGCTTGTCATGATTGGGTATGCTGTTAATGCATCATTATACATGAATAATGTAATTATGTTATTAAAGCTTTACCTCTTGGACTGTTTTAGAGTGCCATTTGTTGTTAAATTACAAGTCAGGGGCTTCTTAGTTAAATGAACCATGTACATCTATTTAGGAAATGCCTACCAACAGGACCTCGGGCACGTAGCATTAGTTGATTTATCCGCAGGTCATGAGCCAACACGCCTAAGTCATGAATTTTTTGACACTCACCGAGTTATTAAATTAGAGTTTTGTCCTTTTGAACTGTTGAAAATGATGACAGATCTTGAATGCTAGACAGATTAAAGTGGACATATTAATATTCTTGGAACTTGTTGAATTAATTTGACGTACGAAATTTCAGGCTCCCCAACTCACAAGGCAGCACATGAAGAATTGTATAAGAGCTGTTTGCAATGCTGATGTTTCTAAAGGCTTCAAAATAGGCTTGGATACTACTCTTCCAGTTACATACATACGTTCTATGGAGGATCCTTTATCAGTACTTGGAGGTAAACCTCCTTTAGAAAGATCTATTCTGGCATTTTTTGCAGGAAGCATGCATGGTTATCTCCGACCTATCCTACTAAATTTCTGGGAGAACAAAGAAGCTGACATGAAAATCTTTGGTCCAATGGCTCTTGATATCATAGGCAAAAGGATTTATACGGAATAAATGAAGAGCAGCAAGTATTGCATATGTGCCAGGGGATACGAAGTTCACACACCTCGAGTGGTTGAGGCCATCTTTTACGAGTGTGTGCAGTCATCATATCAGATAATTATGTGCTTCCTTTCTTTGAGATACTGAACTGGGAAACATTCTCAGTGTTTGTCCAAGAGAAAGATATCCCAAATTTGAGAAACATTCTGCTCTCAATCCCAGAAGAGAGGTACCTAGCAATGCAGTGGGGAGTTGAGTTGGTACAAAAGCATTTCCTTTGGCGCAAAATTCCTGAGAAGTATGACTTATTTCATATGATCCTCCACTCGGTTTGGTACAACAGAGTATTCAATGTATTCAATGTCAAAACCGAATGATGGTGACCGACGTTTTGCTTCTTGTCTTCTCGGGAACTGGAAAAGCGGTGAGGTGATAGTTAACCAAGAAAAAAAGATATATATATATATATATATATTTTCATGTCACTCGCTGATATGAGTGTGTTGTAATGAACATGGATTTTGCAGGTCTCGATTGTTCTGAAGTTGGTGTATGCAGACCTTATAATGATTTGACTGGTTAATATTATTCTTTTTTTTTTTTTTCACTTTCGAGCCTTAAAGACCGAGAGTTAAGAGAGCCCAAAAAGAACGCCTGAACTCTCAAACTTTTGAGACAGAAAGTTGAAAAAAAATTGTGGAGATATCAGTTTACGATGATTATATTCGAATTTTTTAGAGTATAATTATTTTTTAAATCATTTTCTAAATATAATTGTTTTTCAAATTTCACTTATTGTTTTTATGAGTTGGTTGATCTATTGCTCGTCATTTATTTCACTTCGAAGGGTAGGTTTTTAGCGCCTTAACTGACAAGGGAACATCAAACAGAAAAAGAAAAGAAAATATCGATTAACGCAGTATCCCACTGTGGGAAACAAAAAAACTAAAACTAAAACCAAAGAGATGATTTGTAAGATGATGTTCGCGAAACGGCACGTTTTGATTTGGTCAGGGGCCGGAGCGTAATATTGCAGTAGAACGAGGCAATTATCGTTTTCTTCTTCTAGTAAAATTTGGTGCTTATGTGCTTCTCGGGTCTGATAATGGAGAGCCTTCACAGGTAACTTTTTTCGTTTATACAGATATTATGATGATCAGAAAGAAAGGATTAGGTGAGGATTTTTTTTTTCCTGAGCAAGATTGAACTATTAGCTTCTGGAATCATTTGAAGAAATATGTTGAGTTAATTGCAGGGAAACATAGCTTTTGGAACAGAACTGGAGGAGCAGATCATTTTTCTTGTTGCTTGTCATGATTGGGTAAGCTGTCAAAGCATTATTCTACATGAATTCTGTAATAATGTTATTAAAGCTTAACCTCTTGGAGTCCTGTTTTAGAGCGCTTCTTGTTGTTTAATAACTAGCCAGTCGCTTATTAGTTTATGGACCATGTGGTTTTGTTTAGGAAATGTCTACCAACAGCACCCTGTGAAGCTAGCATTAATTATCTGCAGGTCATAAGCCAACACACCTAAGTCATGAAATTTGACACACTCAAATTTCATCCTAATATTCTTGGAACTGGTTGTCTGGTTTAATTGATTTGACATTTGGAATTTCAGGCTCCCCGACGCACACAACAGCCCATAAGAAATGCATCAGAGCTATTTGCAAGGCTGATGTTACTAAAGGCTTCAAAATAGGCCTGGATACTACTGCACCAGTCACAGACAAATATTCTGATTCTGTGGAGGATCCTTTAAAAGAACTTGGAGGTAAACCTCCTTTATAAAGATTTATTCTGGAATTTTTTGCAGGAAGCATGCATGGTGATCTCCGACCTATTAGAAGTCAAAATTAACATAGTATCAAAGCTATAGTGATCCAACGGTCCAAGTTCAAATCCCCTCCGTGTCATTTAATTAAAAAAATAAAAATATTATTGTTTGATCTATTTGTAAGACCCGTTGAGACATGTGAGGTTCCGTTCGATCCACGTTGTAAGTGCACGTGAAGGTGCGTATTAGAAGGTTTAAATATTCAAGTTAAGCTCACACCTACAAGCTTAAGCTTTTAGGAAAGTCGTAAACTTAACACTACCTATCCTAAAGTACTGGGACAACAAAGAAGCTGACGTGAAAATCTCTGGCCCAATGCCTCGTGACAGCGAAGGCGCAAGTACGTATAGGGAATACATGAAAAGCAGAAAGTATTGCATATCTGCCGGGGGCTATTCAGTTCATACACGTCGAGTGGTTGAGGCCATTTTTTACGAGTGTGTGCCAGTCATCATATCAGATAACTATGTGCCTCCTTTCTTTGAGGCA
>JANLJB010000329.1:6474-29042 GCA_026212285.1 Bursera cuneata
CTTTGATGGCTGAACCATTTGGGAATAACCTTCTCATAGCAAAGTCTTACTGCTGGAACTCTCCTTTTCTTGAAGAAAATATCTATTTTTTTATTTGATGTTGCTCCTCACACCACACCACACCACAAATAACAAAGAAACACTACTTTTATAAATGACATAATAGACTCCAATTACTATGAATAAGACTCCAACTAAATTTGACTTAAACTTTTCTAAGGAAAACTAAAATTACAATAATCCAATCCCAATTAAAGCAAATAAAATTTAATTTTCAACAAGAATTGCCTTCATCAATTGAGCATCTGTACAGTCTAGCAAAGTTGAGTCTTTAAAACTGNTTTAAGGCTTGAGAGTCTTCTATGTAGCATTTGCAAATATTTTTACATGTATATCCTTGGGATGCTTTTTCTACTTGTGATTTTATGCACATATATCAGGATTTTTATTTTTTTAGTCGTTTTACTGTTTTAAGGCTAAAGTTTGATTTTTTTGGCTGTGGATTTGTTGCTTTGATGAAATCTATGCGCTTTGTGTGTCTTCAAGCTTGTACATTTATGTTCATTGCTAGATCCAGGATATATGTCTACTTTTGTTTTGATTTTTGCATCTCCATGTTGTATTGATCAGGGTGAATCCTGTATTGGAGGCATAGATTCTCCATGGTGAGCTCTTTAATGATTTTTTTTAGTTCTATTATTATTTAAATCAAATTGATTAAAAAAAATGGAGACAAAAATAAAAAAGTGAATGCAATTCAAGAACGATTTTAAAAGAACGGATCAAAATTGTTGCTTTTTTCTTTTGGTTTCTTGTTGGTAATCTGGTTTGTGATCATTAGGATGAAGCTCCGGCTTTCATTGTTGACGATCTGCAGACTGGGAATGGATTTCCAATTCCAAATGGCTTTGCTTTTAAATCAAGAGGCTGTAAAACAACCATGGTTGTTGGTAATAAAACAGTATGATAAATTGTTCATTTGAACTTCTTTTACAACTTCTTTTAGAGTCAATCACATACAGATCAAAAATTGTTTGCACAATTTCTTAACATTGCTGGATACAAGCTTCAAACTCCCAAAATTAGGAATTCGAAGGAAAAATCATGAAGAAAGAATGGCGAATGTTGGTGGAACTATGAACTATTTTGTACTGGATGCACGTTTGTATATGAAATAATTTGTTTTTATTATTTCTTAATTTTCTTTTCAATTCTGGGGTTCCTCAATTTTGATGTCAATTTTTTTTTATTTGGTTTGAACATGATTAAAATTTCTTTATTAGGATTAATCATTTTCAGGAGCTTATGATTTATTTCATTTTTCATGCAGACTAGCAAGGGAAGGGAGACAGTTGTAGACTTAAAGTGAGGAATATTTACTTTACAAGAGGAATAGAAAATTCTCACCCTCCATTGTACATTTTTTTTTTTTTTTAATTTAATCAAAACATTTTATACTCTCAAACAAATTGATCACACAAATCCTCTCATACATATTTTCCTTCATTTTCTTGGCAAACAAATAGTCATTTAAGTTGCCATTCACCAATTTTCAATGCCAATAACTCACTGCTAGTTCTTTTGACCATTGTCAGGTGGCATCTACACCCCACTGTTAGGTAAGGCAACAGTGATGAAACGTAATCCAGAATGCTCAAGTATCAGCCACACGATTGTAGCAACCACAATCACCGAAACAGTAGACGTTGAATTGGTGAACGAATCTTCAAACCTTGTAGACCTACAACTGACTGTTCTCATTCCTCACATTTTTATTGCCTAGAAATGCTGAAGAGCTTTTCCAACTCTTCTTCAATTTCATACAGAAACGCCAAGCATTGAGGGCGCCAGTGCGGTGGGCCGTGCTTGTGAAATGGCAATTGATAGACTGTTAGAGGTCATCAAAAGTCAAAGAAATTTTGGATTTAATTTTATATGCTGCAAATTAATGATTGGGGTTCTTCTAGAGATTTGTGAAAAGTCGGGGAGTTCCTTGTTACTGTACAATTGGATTTGAAGATTTTTTATCTTCTTCTTTGCTCTTGCTGTCATTTCAACCACGAATGAGATGACAAAGCGAAAGCGACGTTCCTGGTTATTATGCTTCGGTTGTCATTTCAACCAAGAACTAGATGGATGACGAAGGGAAAGCAACATTACTGGTTATTTATGAATCATATATCCCATCTTCGGAGCTACTCTGAACAAGGTTTAATAATTTAAATATATCCCATCCCGTATTTTATAATATATAAACATAATACCACCCTCAACTATTCATGATTAAAATTAATTAGGAAAAGTTTGAAAAATAACCAAAATTTGGAAGTGTTAAAAAAGAAAAATATGCTAATTTAATAATTTTTATATTAATTTAATAATGAGTAAACGAGCCCGTTAACGGATTAACAATTCAATCAAAAGGTTAATAATTTATCTTAGCAATTTATCTCAATAGATCAATGGGTTTGTCAACGGATCATTAAGTCTATTATTGCTTTAACGACGTTATCTAGATAGACTAAAAAATTATTAAATTAGGTTATTTTTTCTTAACACCCCAAATCTGACAATTTTTCATAGATTCAGAATTAATTATTAAAAGACAAATAATAGTTTAAACTATTGTTTAATAATATATACATAGAATTCTAAATATCAAAGTAAATTTAAATAAAATTTAATAAATATATTCTTTTAACAAATATATTTAATTTATATTACATTAATAATTTTATAATTAATTACATCAGTGAATCAAATAATTGGTCAACCTAAAATTCAAATCAATCAAATATTATAAAAAATATAAAACGAGGGAATAATTTTCTTTTCATGACTTTTAATTAGCTAGAAAACATTAATGGAAGGGTTTTTCTTGACTTTTTCTAAAATATAGGGTATCTTTTGGAACTTAATTTTAGTTCAGGGTTATTCTAGAGCTTCTGTTATGAATTATGGAAGTGGTGGGTACCATTTTATAGAAATCGAATGGACCTCGTTTTGTCGTACTTAATTTCTTAAATTCCAATTAATCAGGCACCACTCGTCACATTACTACAAAGGTTACAAGCGAAGTAAGTGTCTCAGTAACTAGGTAGTTGGCTGGTTGCAAAACCAGATATCTGGCGATTTCAGTGGTTTGCACTAGTATTCGTTGCTTCTGGTGGGAGTCCATTTCTGATCATTTTTGTGGCCTCCGTAAATCTAATTTCTTTTCATGTGTATGCTGACAAAACATTAATTTACGTGCCTATGGAATCCCACAAGTTTTGATTTGTTTTTTCCTCTTCTTTTCTTTTATTTATTGGCTCTTGCTCATCTGGGTTCACTCATACTCGTTAGCATAAGTGAGCTTGTTGCCATGGATGAGCACTCTGTTCATGAACCTCTTCTTGAAAATGGAGGTGTTGGTTCCAACAACAAGAATACGCCTCTATTTGTGTCATCAGTGAAATGGATTCTCAGGTTTGTAATGGGGGTGTTTTTTGTTGCATGGATTGCTCTCATGTTTCTCTACCCAGCAGAGTTTGGTAGTGAATTGTTTGAGAAATGGACTCGTGCCACCAGTGGAACTGTTTTTGGAATCACAGGTTACTGAATTCAATTCCTTTTGCTGCTTTATTATTCAAATTGTGATTTTTATTTCATTTTCGGTCTCAAGTTTGTGAATTTAACATGCAGGAAGTCTATTCTTGGCATTCAGTGGACCAATTCTGGTTATTGCATTTCTTGCGGTTGCGCATCTTATTATCTCTGGAGAAGAGGACCTTCCCAGGTCTGTGATTCTGTCAAAGTAACTATATATATATATATATATATATATATGCCCATCACATGTCTGTGTTGTTTTTTAACATAAAATTGGGTTCCATATAGGAAGAAGAGTTCAAGATATCCTCGTTTTCGGTTGTGGACGTTTCCAATTCTTGTGGATGGACCATTTGGAGTTGTATCAGCAGCTGAGTTTATTGGGATTCTCCTCTTTGTTGTGTTTATTATCTGGGCTGTTTATGCCTATACCATGAGAAACTTCAGCCTGCTATCCGAGTTCCAGATTCCTTCAAAGGAGAGAAGGTGCAATATCTTATCTTTCTTAGATCAATTTTATTGTACCCTTTTGTTGATTTTGGTTATGTGACTTATTTTTTTAGAATTCAATTGCTTACACAACAACAAAGTAGAAATAATTATTATAATAATGGAAATAAAATCTTCATAATGGCTCTCAACCAATCGTTTTCCTGCTGCTGCTTGTTTGAGATTCCTATGGTTTTTAATTCTAGCTGCAAATGATCTGATTCAAATTTACAACATTAGTCAATCTCAACAATTTTTCTAACCCAACCAGTGATTCAATTCTCGGCTCAAACTCTTAGATTAATCATTGTCCTAGCTTGTCCAGTAGATTCTTATGAATTCACATGTCTGGCCCTCTGTTGCTCTATAATGGATTGTTTCTTTTAGTAAACGTGTTCTTCTGAAAAGCTTCTACTTGAAAGTTGCAACCTTCCAATAGCTTTTACTTATATACAAATATTGAATCCTCATACGTTTTGCTATATTGTTTAAGATTTCTTTTTTTTTTTTTGATTAATTTTCTTTTATTTAATTGTAAATCTTCTGATGCTAGCAGTATAATTTTGTTGGCTGAAATTAACTGTTTTTGCTTATGAGGAGTGAGAGTGATTGACTGACCTTCCTGGTGTCCTTGAACTTTTCAGTATTTGGATGTTGGAACTGTCAGGCCTCCGCTTTGGTATGATTGGATTGCTTTGCTTGGCATTTTTGTTTCTCCCAGTTGCGAGAGGTTCTTTGCTTCTCCGCCTTGTAGACATCCCCTTTGAGCATGCTACAAAATATCATGTATGGCTGGGACATCTTACCATGCTGCTGTTTACTCTTCATGGACTGTTTTATGTAATTGCATGGGCTATTCGAGGTCGCCTCCTCCATGAAGTGAGTCCCCAACTGCTGGATTTGTCTTTCATATATGAATGTTCATACACAGACATGGATATATATTTGTAGGCACACTATACTTTCATAAATGGGTGCAAAGACAGGTACATAAACATATTTCTCTTTTGCAGATTTATTTTTTGTGGAAGAAGCATAAATCTATACACTGGAGTATTTTGAATGATCTTTTTGCTAGAGTAATAGCATGGATGCTTTTAGTTTACTCTTAAAAAACTTAAAAGTAATTGTTTAAGAGCAGCAGTAGCTAATACATGAATTAGCATGTAGTGCGCACTGACTTGATACTTCATTAATACAATTTCCCTTTTCAGTACTTACTTTGACTAGTAATCAACTATTTAATTAACTCTTATCTTGAATATATTAAGAGTCTATGGTTTACTAATATGGTGTATTTATTTTTCTTGCAGCTATTGGAGTGGAAAAGTATTGGTATTGCCAACCTTGCTGGAGTTATCAGTCTTTTAGCTGGTTTGATGATGTGGGTGACATCTCTTCATCCTGTGAGAAAGCAGTACTTCGAGTTGTTCTTCTACACCCATCAATTATATGTAGTCTTTGTTGTCTTCTTGGCACTGCATGTTGGTGATTTCATTTTCAGTATAGCAGCTGGAGGAATATTTCTTTTCATACTTGATCGCTTTTTGCGGTTTTGCCAATCGAGAAGGACTGTGGATGTACTTTCAGCTTCATGCCTTCCATGTGGAGCCGTGGAATTGGTCCTTTCAAAACCTGCAAGTAATTATCATTCTGCACAAAGTTATTGTTTTCCATTCTTTGCATTTTTTTCCCATATGATTGAGTAATTGAAATCTCTAACAATGCAGATCTGCAGTATAATGCTCTCAGTTTCATTTTCCTTCAAATTCGAGAATTATCTTGGCTGCAATGGCATCCTTTCAGTGTCTCATCTAGTCCTCTAGATGGTAAATATCATCTCACTATTCTCATAAAGGTCCTTGGAGAATGGACAGCAAAGTTGAGGGAAAATATTTTGAGCAAATCAGAGGCAGAACCACAGGAAGACCTGCGCCCAAGACCTCACACCCAGATAACTGCTTCTGTGGAGGGTCCATACGGGCATGAGTCCCCGTACCATCTAAGGTATGTACCTTATCAACAGATCAAATGCTTGTACAAACTAACTGATCTTAACCTTTGCATTAGTGATTCCTTTGATGTATTATTTTACCACTTGACTAAATATGATGTAAATCCAAGTTGCACCATGTTTTAAGAGTTGGCGGTGTTTGAATTACGCACAAAAAGAAAAATTTATTTCCAATGCATTTTTCATTACCATGTTTTGAATAGAAGTGCAATGATGTTTAACCAGATTAATTAAATAAAGCTTTATCCTTTTTTCTGATGACTTTGCATTTTTGCTCTTTTAGGTATGAGAACCTAATCTTAGTAGCAGGTGGTATTGGGCTTTCTCCATTCCTGGCTATTTTAAGCGATATTCTCCACCGTATCAGGGAAGGGAAACCTTGTCTACCAAGGAATATTTTAATTGTTTGGGCCGTGAAGAAATCAAATGAGCTTTCTCTTCTCTTAGATTTTGACATCGGGTCAATATGTCCATTTTTCTCAAAGAAACTAAATCTTGAGACTTGCATTTATGTCACTCGAGAATTTGAACCTCCATTGGTAGGTTAAGTTTCACTCTTATTAATTGTATTTGCCTTTCCCTCAAAAGTTCTCCTTGTTCCTTTTTGTATAAAACATTTCATTCAAGTTTTGGCATTTCATTGTTGTTTTCTGCAGGAAGAGGGTAAGCCGCACAAGGAAACTAACTCTTGTGTCTATCGTGTCTCCAATGGTTGTAGCATGTCGGTTTTGGTTGGTACAGGAAATATTATATGGTCTGGCCTATATGTCATCTCATCTACAATAGGCTTCATCATCTTAGTAGCTTTGTTGAATATCTTCTATGTAAATCGCTTCAACATATCTACATGGTGGTACAAAGGGCTTCTTTTCATAGCTTGTATGGTTGCTAGTGTTCTAATCTTCGGAGGTGCTGTGATTGGTTTATGGCATCTTTGGGGAAGACGAGAGGAATATCTGGATGATAGGAAAATAGTTGACAAAGCAAAGAATGCTGAGACTTTGGCACCCGACGATCCTGCGCTGGCAAATCCCAAGAGTTCAACCGAAATTCTGTATGGTTCAAGACCAGACTTCAAAGGTATATTCCCTATTTTTCCCCTTTCAGTGCACATGATATCACTACAACCAGTGTGAATCTTTGTCAGAAATTTTTACAACACTAGATGCTTAGTAGCCATTGTGCTGACTCCATGCTCTTCTTATTGCAGAGATATTTGGATCCATATCCAAGAAATGGGGTCATGTTGATGTGGGTGTCATCGTGTGTGGTCCTCCTAGTCTTCAGTCAAGTGTTGCTCAAGAAATCAGGTCACACAGTTTAAGCAGAGAATACCATCATCCGATCTTCCATTTCAACAGCCATAGTTTTGATCTGTAGCCACTGTTGTCAAAGTATCTTCTCCTTAATACTAATAGGAATCGTACATGTGTATCTTCTCCTTAACTGCAATAGCTTAATAGGCATGCTTGTATATGTTAATAGCAATACATATGTGTCTGTATATATTACTGGGTTGTATCTTGTATCTGTTCATATATCTTGCCTGTAGCAGATCTGCTTCATATTTGTAATATACAGATATGCACTTCGACACAAAGAAATACTAAATAAGGTCAATTTCAATAAAATGTATTTATATGCCAGTGTTCTTTCATTAACCTGAAATATTCTACAAAACGCAACATTCTGAAGGATTATTATTTTTATTTATTTTTTTCAGAGAAAAGTGTGTATTTTCAGGTTCTTCCATGTTCTATTAGCGCCTTGTAAGTTCCTTCTCTTTTCATAGTTCTCAGTTGCTTTTGCTGCTACATTTTTATGGTAATAATCATATGATCCACGTATCTGCAGATATATATATATATATATGAATGAATGATGATTTTTGTTTGTGAAAACAAAAGGGCTCTCCCATATTGACATTCCTCATCCGCATGATCTCCTTTAGCACACGAACTCTCCTTCTTTTGGGCATTCATCCAACAATTTCAATACCCTATCAACACTTTCATGATAGCAGATAGCAAAAGGAAAATATGCCAGCATGTAAATCACACAAGTTGCAATCTATTAACTGTTTGGATTTTTTCAGATTAGCCAAAAAAAAAAAAAAAAAAAAAAAAAAGTTCCTTCTGNTATTAACTTTTTGTATTTTTTAATATTACCAAAAAAAAAAAAAAAAAAAAAAAAAAAGTTCCTTCTCAAATTGCATCTGTCTTGGTCTTGGACCACACATCAAAATAGCAATACAAATCTTTACTTATTGTTAAACACCAAATTATTCTATACAATAGGCTCTTTTTTGGACTTCCATTGCACATTACAGCTAGCATCTAGAAATGACAACCCAATATCTGGTTCAAATACAGATCATACATGTTGCATTAATTACACTAATTAAACCCCAGTTGATTCACTGATCAAGGTACATAAAGTGCACTGGATTATCAACAAAGTGCAAACCTGTGCAAAAACAGGCAAGCATAAAGTGTATTGGACTAGAAATGTTTCGTGTATGGCAGGCACACTTCATGTGATCTGGGTTAAAATGACAGAACATAAGTCATCAGAATAAATTGAAGGGGTACACAAACATCCCTTAATAACAAAAAAATTATAAAAAAATGTGAATTCGCAAGAGATCTGCCAGTAAAATATATATATATTTTTTTTCCATCTATCAGGCAAAGGAATTCATTTCTTTGGTTAATTAACATTTCATGACGTACAACTGCAGAGACTTTGCGCATGTCTGATTAACCATCAAACTGGATGAGCATTTGATTATTAAGACTCAAAAAGTAATAAAAAGAATCGACCAAAAAAAGGCTAGTTTAGAGCCATTTCATAACAAATCATCAATCAAGGTTATGATTAAGCAAAATTATGCCTTAAACATTGTCCGACCAACCAACTTATGCTGTGCCTTAAACATCACTGAGTATTGGTAATTTCAAATGCTACAGCATAATGCAACAAAGAAATCACAAATACAATCAAGAAAAGTTATAGAAGTACTAATTACTAAAATTATAGAAAGTAATACATAGTATCAAAAATTTGGTACAAAGAAATCATAACAAGCTCCAGCAACAAGAAAACAGTCTTGTCTTAAGGAACTTACATAAAGCCCATCAAGATAAGAGTGATAATCAAATCCTCTTAAAGAATGTTGATTAGGTTTCTGATATTTCGCTTAGGAAGTGCTTCCACTTTTTGATCAGTAGATTTGCCAATTCCTCTTCCACTAGTTAGCATCATGGAATTTACTTTCAGTGGAATCTACTGCATTGTTTCCAATAAATCTTCATTGATGGCAACAAACATCTCACCAGAAGTAGTGGGCTGGATCATGCCAGCTCTTCATATGGTGGACAGACCCCACAACATCTCACTTTGTAACTTTTTCCTGGGCTTCTGTTTTCAATATTCCAGCTGAATGTGTTGAACTCAAACAAGATAGTCCTAGAGTCACCCTTAAGTAGTGTATACATACAAGGACTACATCCTAGTAGCATGTTAACAAAACAAGTCCATCTAAATTTTTGAAAGAAAATTCCGATGTGAAGTCTTCATTACTAGTTTCAAAATGGTCATTGCATGTGATTCCAAACATATCTTTACAATAAATATTCCTGAATGCAATAACAGCAGATAGAGCAAATCAGATCAACCTTTTGTTGCACCAATCTTGAGGTAACTCAATGGTTATTGATGATCCTGAGCTGTGATGGCTGAGCCAGTCAAGAAGTTCACTCCCTGGTAAGGCATAAGTTGATTTGAGGTATATCACCAAATACCTGTACTAGGAAATTAACTCATAATATTTGATGACAGAGAGTCTGTCCAGGGGAGAAACAAAGAGAGAAAAGAAGTAACCTTTTCATGGCAAAGTGCTAGTGCTGGAGTTGCCATAGTTTGAATTCTTTGAATTATTGTTCTAGTTTTGAAATGAATATTGTAGATAAAACTCCTTAGACTTCTACAGCTTGTCAGATTTAAGTTCTGGAGGCTTGTGAAATATTGGATGGATGAAGGAACACAAGGCAATCTTTGGAAATGTTCAAGCAGCAGGGCATTGTGGTTACAATCAATCAATTTTAACTCAGAATGGTGCTATGATAAATGAGAATGTGCAGAATCAGTAACAACAATCTATGTCAACAAAGAAGTATATATTTAACTATTAAATCATACCTTTGGTTCTACCTAGAGTTCTTCAAGGATACCTAAGGCAGATCAAGTTCAACAAGGCTTTTTGGACTAAAAACTGATGGCAATGTTTTCAAAAGGATAGGCATGCAAAGGAGACACCTCAGTTCATCACAAAGATATTCTAATCCTTGAAGGTGATTCACGACAAAGATATTTTACAAACTTTCAAGACACTGAGGTGAATAAAATTCAAGAAATTTAACATTAGGCATATCTTTAAAAGCTCCAGAACTTAGAAACAATTCTTTGATTTTGGACATATATAAGAACAGACCTTCATCTGCATCAGTTCCCTTCATACCAAAAGAAAATAATTTGTTAGCATAAAATACACGAAGGTTTCCTAAAATTTATATATATATGTGTGTGTGTGTGTGTGTGTGTGTGTGTTTGCGTTTGTGTTTGTGTGTGTGTGACTTGATTCAATGCTAAAAATTTTACCAAGAAAAAAAAAACAAAACTCAAATTATTGTACTCTTATAGTATTATTCTTCAGCACAAGAAATGCATCCTCATGATTCCATAACATACTACATTTCTCAGGCAGATTGGGTGATTCCTGGTGACAAATTTCCAACCCATTACTTCCAGTAATCTTGCATTTATACCATGTTGAGCTTTGTTGTACTAATGAGTGATTTGTCAATGAGGAAACTATGCACAAAATGAGATGCACAATTACAACTGTCTAGTAAGTTTGTTACAAAGTTTACATGGCAACCCTTGAAGAAACAACCAATGTCTAGAAATAAGTTTTTCTCTTCAATATCTATTCCACAGCTACTCATCAAAAACATTATGAATTTTGGGATTAAAAATCTTCTTTAGTTTACATAATGGTCTTTCCCACTCTTGTTTACTCTTTTGATGAAGGGAGGAACCTATTACTTTAAGCACTATCAGATTGCCATTGGCATATTCCATTATCCTACACAAGAGCACCTTAAGGTCTTCAAGTGGGGGGTTTTGTTTAAAGGCATAATTACAAAACAACTTAAAAGCATGTTGGTAGTTGAGTTCCTTAACTTGATTTATGTTTTGCACTCCATATGCAAAAGAACTTGTTTATCTCAAGTGGTCATCATTGCTCTACTTCCAGGACCAAACCCAGCAAGCACTCCAATAAAATTTTTAATTGTTCCAAACCATCAACATCATCAAGAAAAATAAAAATTTTATTCGATTAGACTCTGCATGCAACAAAATAACAGTGTAGTACTACAAGTGTCAATACTCAGATTTCTTTCTTCTAGTATTTTAGAAAGATGGCGATCTTTTAAACCAACTAGTCCAGACGTTGCTAATTCTTCTATAAAAATTGCAGTAAAGCAGCAAACTTCAAACTGACCAGAACTTTGGTTGAAAACAACTTCAGCAATAGTTGTTTTACCTATGTCAGCCATGGTACAAGAAAAAAATTTAACAAACCAATGCACAATAGTGGTTTAATCTACGAAGCCTATGAATCTATCCCAACTTAGCCTTCACAACACTTGAAGCTAATATATAATCAGTTTCTTCAAAATATCTCCGACAATTTCATCTATAAATTTGGATTCAGTCCCAGCAAATATGAAGAACAAAATTATAAAGTTAAAATGACCACATCACAACAGAAGCAAAATAATTTAATTTAGGAACAACTGAAACGATATTTAAGCTATCGGCATCAATAAATCAATATGATCAGGATGAAAGGATAAATCGAATCAGTAAAGAAACAAATCAGATTTACCTTATCACCACAAAATCCCATCTCCACTTTTGAACCTTTTTATTTCATAACTTTGAGATGTTGTTCATGCTTAAAAAAAGCATCCCCAAAACTTGCAGTCTGCTTTTCAACTTGTTTTCGACACAAAGCAACATAGAGATGGCTAGTAAAGTTTAAAATGGGTAGTTTAAATATTATTAAGCTTTACTAGCCATCTCATGTTGCTTTGAGAACAAAAGTTGAAAATTACTTGCTCTGACTCTCTTGAATCTTCTATTAATCAATTATATAAGTGACCGTTCCAATAGATCAACTCAAGTGCTCTTCTATTCCTTTTTTCTTCAATTTTTCACTGAAACTTGGAAAAAAAAAAAGATTTAAATAAACAGAAAAAATATAAACTTAAACTAGTGAATGCAGCAATGATTCGAAAGATTTACCTTGTTCAACTGTTGAAACGAAATGAAAATGGACAGATCTTTGCTGTTGGTCTAGCGTTTGCTTTTCTCATGTTCTCTCTGTCTCAAAAATAGAAGAAAGAAGAATCGGAACCGTTCTCCAAAACCCTAACCGCTTTCCAGATTTTCGAATTAAATTAGAGAGAATTAGAAAATAAATAAAATAAAAGGACGGAGATTCTAAGATTCTTACAAGCTGAGTTAATTTTCAAAGGAAGTTTCTCTTCAACAACTGAAAATAATTAAATATTTGTTCTGCACTTTTCTCAACAACCAAACAAAATAAAGAAAATTTGTACTTAATATTTCTTAAAAATGAGCTTGTGAAGGGAATTTTGATTTTCATGGTTGTTAAATTATACAATTTAAAATATTTTTAATAAATTAAAAGTCCCATTTTTATTCATCTTCCTCCCTTACCTTATTTATTCCAAATCAAACGAGATATTTACTTTGGTCCCTCAATTAAATTTGATGAAAATACTTACCTATAATCTTTTACTGAAATAACATTTACTTTTAAAAAATTTAACCACCGTAAAATGAGTTTTAACAGAAAAGATTAAATAAGTAATTTTATTAGGATATAAGTCATTGGTAGAGGTTGATAAATGTCATTTAAAAGGATAAAATTAATTATTTAACAGTTTTTGTTAAAATTCATTTTACGGGAGATAAGATTTTAAGGGATAAATGTTAGTTTAGTAACAAATTGGATATAACTATTTTCGTCAAATCTAAATAGACGGTCAGAGTAAATACCCCCAAACGAAACCCCAAAAGATCAAATATTTCTACTAACAAATTTAATATCAAATCAAACATTCATCAATCTAATCTAGACTCAAATACAAAAAAAAAAAAAAGTGAAACAAAGATCAGAAAAGTAAGCAAACAGAAGAAATCCATTTTATAACCCTTGTAAAATAGAAAAACAAATCACCGAAAAATTGTCAAATGCTCAAATAGGAAACCCAGGCACCAGAAAATTGCCATGGAATTAAACTCCGTTCAAAATCAAATCCTTGGCATGGTTGTTAATTATTCAAATACATAGATTTTGAAAATCAAATTTACCAAACATGCATTCATAACCATTAGAAACCTTATGGCGTGCTCACCTCTGGTTCTCTTATCATCTATTTTCTTCGTTTTTTTTTCTTTTTATTTATTCCACACGTTTTCTTTTTTTCTTTTTTTGAAAACGTTACTACTTGCTATGATTTTATGTACTTGCAAAACAAAAAAATTAGTGTTGCCATATTTTTCAATAGAATTTGTTCTCAATGTGATGCTTCTGGAACTAGTATTGGGGTTATCTTAACTCAACACTGGCGACCTCTTAACATTTCTCAGTAATGAAAAATACCACACACTCCCCATATATGAAGAAATGTTGGCTATAATTTTTGTCAAAGTGGCTTGTATATCTATTGGATAGACAATTTAAAATTGTGACCAATTATCGCAACTCTCAAATATTTTCTTGCCCAAAGTCTCACTACTTTGGAAACAAAAATTGTCAACCAAATTCGAAAATGGATTCAACTCAAGGTCAACGTTTAATTTCGCCGAATCTTAGAGGCCAAATTGTTATCAACCCAAATTTGTAAGTGTAGTATTTCTCATATTAGGAATGCAAATCCATATCTCATAAGGATACCCACATCCTACATAATCACTATTCCGGGAATCAATTCGGAGAAGGAATCCAACTAGAAGAAAATAATAGCCCAATGTGTGTATCAATTCGGAAAAGGAATCCTCCTCCCATCAGAAGAAAATAGCGAGTCCCTGAGTGTTAGTATATATACATATGGTGGCTGTACGCAATCCCAAAAGCAAATCTTTAGAGTCCTCGACTGACTCTTCTTTTACTTCTGATCGTCAAATTAAACTCAATTATGCCCCCTTCTGTGTGGACCGTTACCCACCCTGTGTGGTCATCTGTCTTTAAAAAGGTGAAAGCAAACACTTCGCTTGTGTCCTCCATGGTTAAAACCTTAAAAGCCGAGGACTGCAGATCGATTGCGGACAAGTATTTCAAAGAGGGAGATCTTGACATGGCAATCATATCCATTGCCGTGGAACGCAAATTAAAGCCACAACTTGCTGGCAGCCTCAATTATTTCGAAGCGTATGCGACGCATATGTTGGCATCGAAGATGAGGAATTGGTATGCAATTCTGGGTTTCCCACATCACAATATCGGTATTGGAGTAATCAAGAAGCGTTACAAGCGAAAGATGGAAGCACTTCATCCTGATAAATGTTCTTCCATTGCGGCTGAGGGTGCAACCAAACTTACGAACGCAGCATGGCAGGTTCTTTCTAATCCAACCAAAAGAAAGATATACGACCATGAAATTAAGTTCTGGAAACAATTTCAATTCAGACCTAGCCGTCAGAATTGTAGTTATGAAGTCATTGATGATTATTGTTATTCTAAAAATTAATGTATATAAATATATTTAAAGAAAGAAGATAAGATTATATACTCCTGCATTGACATTATTTCACTTGAAACTCACCTCCTTCTCTCTTCTTTTTTTCCCCTCCAAATCAAGCTGATTTCCTTAGTTTACCTGTATTATTTTCTGAAAATTTTACTTGGAATTGAGTCCTTTATGTAAAAAATATATAATATTATTATAGTTGTTTAAAATACAATCTGCCGATCTAATCCAATTCAATTCACTTCAATTTTAATTGGATTTGGTCTGGATTGAATTGGATTTAAAAATTAGAAAACCAAAGTAATTGGATTGGTTGACGGATTATACTATAAAATTCTTTTAATGACCGACCCAATCCAAAAAATAAATAATAGTTAAAGAAAAATGCAGTCCATTTTGATGATGTTACCTAAAATATATATTAAACTTTTTCATAGTTTCTAAGTGACAAATTAAGGTTAGGGGAATATGTCGAAAGAACCAGCACAAAACCCCCGATCACCAATGATTTTCTGTTAAAAGTAATGGTAAACATGTAAAAATTATTTTTTTCCTTCGATATTTTAAGAAAAATAAAATAGATTTTTATAAATAATAAAGTTATAAAACTAAGATTACATTTGGTTTTCTTCTCTAATTCCCAAGTGCTAAAACCCAGACTTTCCTAGATCAGGCAGCGAATTTCCTATGTTTTGCCAGTAATCAAGCAACAAATTTCGTCAGATGTATTCCAGGTTTCTATCACTTTCTTAGCAACAAACTTTTTCCTCCTAATCCCACATAAAAACACAGAAATTGCGAAATATTTAACCAAAGAAACCCTCTTAAATAATCATAGGAGAGAATGATTGAAGCCCATTTTATTTTCTGTTTCCATCACTTACTCGTAAACCATTGACAGTTTATTGTTGAATGTAATTCTTATCAAACCCAAACTCGATACTTGATGGTAGTGGGTTGATCCAAAAATTTTGCTCACGAGGCGGCTGTGTGCTCATTGGTATGGTCAAACGGGTGTTTGGTCACAACCGTGCAGAGGGCAGCAAATTGTGACTTTCTATTGAGAATGCAGCACTGCCTTTCTAGAGACTGTAAGAATTCTCTCCACGGCCATTCCAGAAGGTAGGCACCGCCATTCTAGTAGTAGAGCAAGTTGCACCGCCATTCTAGAGAGTTTCCTGCAATTTGCATAAATATCTTGAAGATAAACCGTCTTTTGGTTGTTATAAATAGCCATGCCTCGTTTGGGTTAAGGTGCAGTGGCGGGGTGAGTATGTAGCAATGTAAGAAGAGTGTGTGTAGTAATGTAAAAAGAGTGTATGGCAGCATATAAAGAGAGATTATGGCTAGGGAGAGAATGGAGAGAAAATGGTTTATAGAGTGTGTGAGTGAATAACTGTTTTAATATTTCCAGTTCGTTCAATATAATTGCTCAAATTTGTGCACACCTTAGATCCTGGAAAACACAACATTTGGTATCAGAGTAGGGAGGTGCCATTATAGCAAAAACAAAAATTTTTGCTCTCTGCCCGAAAATTAAAAGTACTCGAAATTGATTTTGGAGCATACCCGGTAGAGCTCATCGATACGAGTTCAATGAATTGAATGGGTGAAAAAACGGAGGTCGGATGCTCCTGAAATCAGCGGTCAAAGATTGTCAAAAAAAGTCAACCGTCGCAACGAAGAAGACAACATACATCATCTGCTACGCCAAATACCAGCCACGACATCACCAATTAGAGTTGCCACGTCGAACATAAGGACACGTTAGCGGTGCCACATCAGTAGATAAGAAATGAAGAGCCATGTTAGCATATCCACATCATTGGTATGCCACATCATCATTTATGACGTCATATAAGACATCAGCATGAAATCATCGTATAGATTAGGAAAGAACCAAGGTTTGAAGCATTACGGATGACCCCTATTTGGGAAATTCAACGAGAATCCAAAGATTTTGAAAAATGGTAGATTATCCCTTGGAGTGAGAAATGACCGCGAAGCCACAGGATTTGCAATAGAGGAAAACTAGATGTAGTCCCCCAAGGTATGAAAAAATTTATGTGACCCTAAAGTTTCTAAAATTTTTAGGTAAACCCTTCCTCAAGTGTTGGGGGACTAACAATAATTTGACAGGGGTAAATAGATTTTTCATCTTTAGTGCCCGATATTCTTGTTTTGAGGGTCACCTGAGTATGGATTAGATAAGAATGAGTTCGCATAGAGATGCCAAGACTTTGGGATAGGATTCCTAAATGTTGAAGATTTAAGAATTTACACTTGGACCCCCAAATCCCAAAATCTATAGAAATTCCACAGGACCCAGGATATTTAGAAAAATATCATAGACACCCCTGTTCACTTAAAATCGTTGTCACCAGTGACCATTCGCAATCCTAGTGAGTTAGCTGTCATGGCCGGTGGCGATGGAAGCATGTTCAAATCCGATGTTGTTTCCCCGTCTAGTGCCTCTTCCAATATTGCCACTTGTTTTCTCTAATAAGATCATGTTCTTTGCACATTGAGTTTCATTGTAAAATTCCAATGAAACAAAAATCTTGATATCAAAACTACACATACTTAGAAAGTTAATTCAGTTTTCTTTGAAGAAACCTGCATATTATAAAGAGGAAAAATAGTGTGGAATGTCATATGTCTTCTTGTTTTTGATTTTGTGCTTTATATTGAAAAACAAAATTATTAGTTCACCTGATGTTGGCCACAAAATTGTAATATTAACAGCTTTCAAAATGCAAAAACAAATAAGAAATATATTTAAAAAAAAAAAAGAGAGCAAAGGTGGGTAGTCACCAAGAGAGTGAAACAGAGAAGCTAGCAAAATTAGCAGAGAGTGAATGAGAGAGTAAAGAGGTGATTCTACAAGCTGCCATGGCTAAAGTATCTAAGAAATAAAATAAAACAAATAAAATGCATAAGATAAAAGCAGAAGTGGTAAACTAGCTGCTAAATGAGTGGATTTTGAACCATTAAATGAGTGGAAAGGGCTCATATTAGTTTATCCACATAGACAAACCATAACACTAAGATATTATATATGTGATTAATGAATTGGTGGAAACATCCATGATTTCAATAAATTATGCAGTTTTTTTAACCATAACAGAACTTTAGTTTCTATGCAACAATTAACTGATGGCCAACAAATATTTAGGAACAAACTAGCTTCTATAGGACCATTCAACAATATACGTTCAGAAAAAACACTTCCATCACCTGAGTTTTTACATAGTATCAGTTAACATGGACAGAAATGCACTGAAGATATCGATTTAAGATACCTTAAAAAGCTTATAATGCAAATGCAACAAGTCCAACATGCAAAAGTACAATAAATGTCAAAGAAAATTAACATAATGTAGAAGAACAAACAAAAAGCACATTAGAAGCTAAATAAGAAGTGAATTATAAAAGACATTTACCTTCATAACCCACCAAATTGATACCAGAAATAAAAGTTCCATGCCACAGACAAAACCAAAAATAAAAAATCACATTCACTCTTGTTGAGAAACCCATATGTACATCATGAAATTCATAGACAAAGAACAGAAGATATTCAAGGTAAAAAACTTACACTAACTGATTATTATTAGGAATTTCTGTTGGCATCAAAGTAAACATAGACAACTAAAATGAAAAGAACCAAGTGACAGTGTCCACCTTTTGAACCTCTTAAATACGATATTTTGCTGGTTTGTGAAGCTTGGTAAACTTGGAGTCAAGTTCATTGTAATTTTTCTCACGCTCTTTTATTTCTTGACTCAATGTCTATTGAGATATGAAACAAAAGAAATGCTACATATTCAGGTTAAATGAGAATGTGAAACCAAATGCTAAATATGCCTCTACTCTGTCATTGACAAAACATAAACCAATACATGGAAATAGAATCTAACCTTCAAGAAGCTTGGTGGCGTGACCAAATTGACCACTCAGTTAATTCCTTACTTATCCCCTAAATAAGTAATCGTAAAAGAATAATATTAAATTTAATCAGAATAAAATCATGAAAACAAAAAATAAATAAATAGAAAAACTCCCTAGATTATTCCTTCTCTTTCATTGTCCTCTGGGTCAGCGTCAGAAACATCCCATGGTTCATGCAGATCTTGCTTTTGTTGGCTACTATGAGTTCCTTTTCTTCTTAGTGCCATTCACAACACCCCTACACTTGTTCTTGACTGAGTTGAGGTGGAGATGTTTAAAAAAACCTTAGGAATGCCTTGTATAAAATGGAAAAACATGAGGGTGAAGGAAAGAAAGTAAAACAGATGGAGTGAATCCTAAACAGAAAAATTTAGTTCCTACTCAAAATTCAAACTCAACTAATGCAATTAAAAATTAAAAAAAAAAATATGAGAGTTTATATATGTTACCCTCCTTACCAAACTGTGCAATGTCCTCATTGTACGAAACCATAAAGGATAAAAAAAATAAAAATAAAACAACGATTCAAGAGAAGACTGCTGGACTGCTGGTGATGGATGGATGGAGACTGTAGGAGAGTACTGCATGACTGGTGTACCAGGTAGAGGCCAGTAGATTGAAGGCTGCCGTACTGGCAAAGGAGGTAGAGAAGATATGTTCATCTGTAAATGAGCTGCCATCGCCTGCTGCCACTGATAAAGTACAGAAAAGCTCTATGTCAAAAAAGAAAGCTGGTCAGTGGATACGGTAGGCATAGGCTCACTCAGCAACGAGGGAGGTGGATGTGATGGCCCGACCTCAAAGGCAGAAGTGGGCTCGGTGATATCAACTGCCTCCATGTGCTCATCTCATGGCTGTGCAGATGGATCTCTAAGTAGTGGGAATGCCATAGATGGAGATGATGACACTAGTCTTCAATGCATTCTTTGGCCGCTGAATGGGCTAAGAGTTTTGGCACACCTTTGTTAGGGATGTAACAAAGGATACAAGTGTTAAAATCCAAAGTAGCAAGAGGCCAAAATAATTGTCCATGGTAGTTGGTATTTCACGGCGAACACCAATAGGACGATCAGCGATTGGGAACAACGAACGTAGGGTATCATCATGATTGTTTGATTGAGATGAGGAGAATGGCATCGATGTCTAAGGTTGTCGATGACGAAAACGGTAGATTGATGGTGGAAGAGGTGGGGGCTGTTAGGGGCTCCATGCGATAATAACACTCACACCCTCGTAACACTGTTTCAAAAATCCGAATTACTACATGAAGTGTAGCATCTCATAATTAATGAGGATATGAAAATTTTTGAAATTAACAATAAAAATAGGAGAAGGTTTCCCCTTAAGCACAAACATTAAATGAAGAGTTTTATCTTGATGAAGTTTTATGTCAACTTCTTTAAAATCATTGCCTTCCATTGTAAGATATTAATATTGAGAAAGAAATAAAGCGACATCATGCACAATAATATGCATCTTACATTTTACATTACAAGTCTCCTTTTCAAGCCCTTGAAAGAAAGACCAGTCAACTAAGATGACAAAATATTTTTTACCAATGGTCTTCATCTCTATTTTGATTTCATGTCAAAATAACCTTGAGCCATCCATAAATGAATTAATTCATTTCTAGCCAGCACCCGATCTTTTTGAAATACTGCATAATATAAGAAACATGATTTTACCATAGGAGCCAAGTCATTATAACTCAACAATTAATAGAGGAGAAAAAATACGTCTTTCAAATGATTCTAATTTCCACATTTCATCATCTAAGATCAGTTGTCATTCTTCTCTAGTTTTTTTATAGCGTAAGACTCTCCCAAGTGTTTTTTTGCAAGAGTTAGCCCCTTGCACTTTTCAACGACCTTTTCACCGATTTTTTCTAATTTTGCACACTCTACAAGAGGCCTGCCAGAAAATGCTACTCCCCTAAACAACAATTGACAATACTCTTTAGAAAACTGCTTAATGTTTTATAATATGGACTAATACCATCACATATGTCACTGCCTCATTACGTATGGTAATCAAATTCTTATTTCCTTGGAGACAATTCTTGAGATATTGAAAAAATTGTTCTCATTTATTGTAATCTTCTGTCTACATATCATCTAAAAAGAAGAAACTTCTTTCCCATAATATACTTATTTTCAAATACATTGCATAAGATATTCTAATTCTTTTAAATTAGAGTCAGAATTATTTACTTTTCAGCCTTAATGATTGTTTTAGCAATCTTAATCTCATCAAAAGATCTAATACACAAACTCAGACTCTTCTCTTCAAAATAACTTATGACCTCATTATTATTATTGGCTAATTGTACAAGAGTTGTTTTTCTCATCCCTCCCATGCCTACAATCGAGATGACTTGATGTGCCATACTTCTCTCACATAATAATGTATTTACCAAACTGTTTTTTTAATCATTCCTACGATCTATCTCAGACTCATCAACTAAGGAAATCTTTCACTCGCTTTGATTTCTCAACTGCCTGAACCGAACTGAGGTGATAATCATTTTTTTGTTTTTTATTTACTTCTTTTATCTCAAGAGTTGTTTAGTGCCCAAGCTGATCAATTTAACTCAAAGCCAAGTGAGGCGAAAAATAAGGAATTAAGATGTAAGCTGGGAGTGTGGGTGTGTGATTTGGACACAAAGAGAGTGAGGTTCCATTATTGTTACTTGTAATTACAGAATTAGAGAGAATTAATTGTCACTATTGTTACTTTGGACAAAATTATTATTCGCGCCTTATTGAAATAGAAAATGAAAATTTAGTTAATTTTATTAAAATTTTGTTGTTAATTGTTATATTATTTAATTGATTTCATTAATATTTAGTTTAATTTTTATTTGTTATATGTTATTCAAATAAACATTCAATTAATTGACTCATTATTTATTTTTGTATTTTACAATTTATTTTTTTTCAAAATTTAATTTTAATTAATTTATTCAATTAATTATTTAACTATTAAATTACGTATTTTAGGTAAAATCAATTAAAAAAGTCATGTCTAACTAATTTATTTCTAGTACTTAAATATAAACTTAATCGTCAATATTTTGTATTCTTATGATGTGAGATTAATTATTAATTTAAGAAGTTATATCTTTTGTTAAATATACAAATTTGGTATTAAATAAAGAAGTTATATCAATACTGTTCTTCTTACTACAATTAAAAATAAATCACTATTAAGGAGTAATCAATAGTTAATTTAACAAAACATGGACATGCACTTAACTAATAATTATCATAAGCCATGCATAATAATTATTGGTATTAAAGAAAGAGCAGTTGTATTTAACATCCACTTCCTATTTCCTATTTTATTAAAGTCCATTTTCAAATATAAATTATTTTATTTTATCAAACAACCCCATTTGGTATCCAAAGTATCCTTGCTCTTAGAAAAATAATTTTAGATGATAACTCAATAAATTATGTTTACAAAACTGTTAAAATAAACACCACCGCTTCTCTCCTCGTCTAATTTTTTTTTTTTATTTGATCTATAACCATCTTGATTATCAAATTCTACCACCTTTCACGACTCTTTACAACTTGCATAAGCATTCTTGAGGGTGGTAAATAAACTGACTTCAATTACCTATAAATTGTCAACCATTGTCGCATGTTTGGAGACAAGAGGGGAGAAACATAACT
>JANLJB010000331.1:0-51431 GCA_026212285.1 Bursera cuneata
ACCGGAAACATGAACCTCGTGCGCTCCGCTTCATTCAATTATACACGTCATGCAGTTCCTGTGAACCGCCACTTGACTTCACTGCCTCTCTGGAAAGTTTGGACCGATTTCTGTCTCGCACGCTTACGGTCAACCGCCCATAAAAATTGACCTAAACAATGAAATTAACTGATTCGACTTCGACTTCGACTTCGACTTGGACCTTTCAATTCAAATTACGGATGCTAGAAGCCACTGTTGGCAAAAATATTGGAGGAATCTTGTTAACTATTTCCGTCTAATTTAATAATATTCCTTTTTACATAAAAAGTTTATAATAATAAATTAAATTATATCATATATGTAAAATTTTAAATGACTAGGATATTATAATGAACTAATTACATTAAAGTGTATATCGATAGAAAGCAATATACATGCTTCCTCTTTTGCTGCGGAAATATTCTAGAGAATATACCTCAAACTAATTGCATATTGAGACAGACGGCAATTGCTGGTTTGTGGAAATGTCGCGGAAGTCGGAACATCGTCAATTGGGTGCACCTGCGCCATGTGTGGCCAAGACTTTTAACAAACCAAAGGTGGATTGCTTGTCGGCAACACACATTATAATTAGCACTATAAATCTACAGGCAGCCAATTGGAATATGGATGGCCCGAAACCAACGTTCAGAATCTCTGTCGAATTTCTTACTATTAGCTTTAAAATTAAACATTCGTATTTCCTGTCCCGTGTAAATGTGTTTGACAGCGGATTCTAATGTCATAAAATCAACAGTGTTTTTGTTCATATTGTCTAGTGTTTGATCAAAAAAATTAAAATCATATTTTAAATTAAAAAAAATGTTTCGATGCATTTGATAAGTGTATTTATCTCGTGAACGTTTTTCAAATTAAAAGCGTTTAGCACATGAATATTACTGAATCGAGAAGGAACCATAAACTGCTTTTGCTTCAATATATGATTATTTTAATTACATTGGCTTGTGTCGTTATTTAATTATATATAACTATTATACATTNGAAATTAAATAATATACATGTAATCTCAATAATATAAAATAAATTGTTTGCATCATAGTTTACGATTTAAAAAAAATATGGAGTCATTGATTGCAATCCATACGAAGCTTAATAGATTATCAAAAAATTCTTTCGTTGGGACAAATAGGTTCTAAGTATTCTAATTAAGTTACGTAATAGTTAATTATGTGATAATTAACTTATGACGGTTTTATATTTTAATTATAAAAATTATTATAAAATGTCATATTGTTAGCAAAAGTTGATTAAAATTAGTAGTGTTCGAAGTTGTTAAACCTCCAACATTTTTTTTAAGTCATTATATTTAAAAAAAAAAATTTATTAAATTTGAATGTTCTGGAATAGACAGTAAAAGTATATGAAAATCTATAAAAATCTACAAATGTCTATGAAAG
The DNA here is from genome assembly GCA_026212285.1 of Bursera cuneata. Classification (NCBI taxonomy): domain Eukaryota; kingdom Viridiplantae; phylum Streptophyta; class Magnoliopsida; order Sapindales; family Burseraceae; genus Bursera; species Bursera cuneata. The sequence goes on from JANLJB010000331.1 coordinate 1,440, forward strand.
TCATTAAAATAAAAATCTATAAAAGTCTTTCATAATCATAAAAAGTCTATGAAAGTCATTAAAAGTTTATAAATCTATAAAAGTCATTCAGTTATAAAAAATATTTAAAAGTCTTAATTGAATACACCCTTGAGTGATACAAGAGACCGGTCAAAGCTTTTGGCCAAATTTCAACTTTTCACGGGTTGCATTTGTATTGAAAAAAAAAAGTTTATTATTAATTTTTATTGATATCTATAACATTTGGATTAAAAAAATTAGATATTATTAATTTTTAGGTATGTTTAAATAGCTTTTTATTTTCCTAATACATTNTTTCACACTCAGATTACAGTCGGTAGGAAACATTTGTGAGGTGAACAAAATCTTCAAAATTTACGTGCCACCCAAGACACAGACCGCATCCCGTTGACGTTAAAGCCACCATTAACAGAACCATTAAAACTTCAAACAGTACATATTCTCTACTTCGAGAAGGTGTAAATTTACAGAAACAACCTCTTTGCTCTCCCAATTCCCCTTTTCCTTCCGCTTTCTTCCCCGTCAACTGCGGTATTCTTTTTACTTTTATTTACAATTTTTTATTTTATAAAATACTTTTCCATTATTCGTCAAAACCAGAGGTGCAAAACAAAACGAAGCCTCCGGTTTTGTTTCTTAATCTCTTTTACATATAAAGCTGTCCTAAACCACAACCAAAAACGAAGACAACTCAATATTTTTACGTAGACTTACTTTTCATTTCATTTTACTTGAATGGTCTTCTCAGCGTTCAGAGTCTCCTATAAATATGGATTCATATGTATTTTCCGCTCCCATCACGTGTCCTTTTGCTATTGAATGGACTATGTATCTGTATCATCCCCTTCATCTCCTTCTTCTCTGAATTCGCGTTTTTTGGAACCTTCAAATTCTGGGATTTCGAGTCTGAGAAAGTTTTCGTCGGTTAGTATTAGTTCAACTACTTCAGTTACGGGTTTCTAGTGTCGGATCTCCGAGAAAAAGTGTTGTGATGGGCTCTGCTGGGAATTTGAGACCCAAGACCGTGGATGGTCCAGCTGGTTACGTTCTTGAAGATGTTCCTCATTTGACTGATTATATTCCCGATCTTCCTGTAAGTTCTTTCTTTCTCTTCATCCTTTTTTTTTTACTTCCTTACTTTTAAGTTTAGTTGCTTATAGAAAATGGCAGAAAAGCAGAAGTGGTAACATTTTCTGATTACTTTTTTACCCTTCGTTTAATGCGTTTCATTTTCCGATTTCAAGCAGCAGAGGCTGACTACCGCTTGTGAATGATCAATGTATTTTAAAGATATTTTCTGATCTACTAAAGTTACTGTTTATATAGTTTGTGGTTATAATATATATGTATACCCCATATCGTATCGGGTTGTTTCACTTGAAGTTGGAGACTCAATTAATTTATCGACTTTGTTGATTTTTTTTTTCTGATTGTTGCTTACTGTTTGCTGTTTGGTTTTGTAATTTGATTATGATTTTTAATGTTGATTTGACAGACATATTCCAACCCACTGCAAGATAATCCTGCATACTCAGTTGTTAAGTAAGTATATTTAGCTTCTTTTATATCGGACTTGAGCTCTGTTTGCTTCTCATGAATGTTGGTAACTTTTGATCAATTTTTCGTTTTGCCAGGCAGTACTTTGTTCATGTGGATGACACTGTTCCACAGAAGGTCAGCCTTTCCTTGAAACTTGATCTCTCTCTCTCTCTCTCTCACTCTTTTTAAATTTTTATTTTTAGCTAATGGACTTTCTCGTACTAATTTCTTGAATAAGGGAATCTCGTTTTGATTAGCTGTAATCTGAATGTCGTAGTTAATTTTTGAGAGTTCAAAGGTCTGCATGCTAATCATTGCTGCGTGCCATAAATTGTGTTTAGAGCATATCTGAAATAGTATTCTAAATGGTTGGTTTTCTCCAGTAATTGTCACATTGCCAAGGCTAGACAAAGTATTCCTTTGATCCTTATGTGTACATTGAAGATTGTTACTGGATGCACCCTTTTTTTGTGAGGTAGACCGGAGGTAGTAGGGTGCATTGCTTTAAAAGATGAGATCATCAAAGTATTTTAGTTATATGTGATCATTCTATTGCAGATTGTTGTTCACAAAAGTTCTCCAAGAGGGATTCATTTCCGACGAGCTGGACCTCGTCAAAAGGTATGTGTTTAATTAATTTATGTGTGAGCTTTGGAATGATGAAGCATGAAGTTGAATTTTGATTATTCTTTTCAATGGTTGATGTTTCTCAGGTTTACTTTGAGTCGGATGAAGTTCATGCTTGTATTGTGACCTGTGGTGGTCTATGCCCTGGACTCAACACAGTGATTAGAGAAATAGTATGTGGCCTGTACCATATGTATGGAGTGAAGAAAGTGCTGGGTATAGATGTAAGTGATTATGATGTGCATCTGGCACCTGTGGACCACTATTACTAGCACCCAATGCAATCATTTTACACTTTTTTATTTTTAATATTCTATCATTTGTAAGCAGGACTTCATTATTTTTTGGTACCGAGTATAGCCCTGGTTTTAGATTAACTCACCTGTTGAGGTAATGGGTTTTGCAGGGAGGATACAGGGGCTTCTATGCTAAAAATACAATTCATTTGGACCCTAAGGTTGTGAATGATATCCATAAACGTGGTGGAACTATCCTTGGTACTTCAAGAGGTGGCCATGATACCTCAAAGATAGTCGACAGCATTCAGGATCGGGGAATCAATCAGGTTTGTGGAAGTTATAATTTATCTTTCAAATTGTCAATAAGTGAAGAGTAATATGCATTTAATTTTGCCTACATACACCTATATGAACAATATGTGTTGATCTTTTATTTCGTGTAACTCAGATTTACATAATTGGAGGAGATGGAACCCAGAGAGGAGCATCTGTTATATTTGAGGTAATCTGGATTTTGTAGAATATTACTAGTTGAGGAGTTGGTTCATAACTTGTCAGTTCCTTGTATATTTCTTTCTTTGGGACCAAAGTATGAATTTTATTAATGTAACCTTGACTTCAATCGATTTAGTCGTTGAAATTGTATTTTGTTACTTCATGCAGGAAGTTAGAAAACGTGGTCTCAAAGTTGCAGTTGTTGGAATCCCCAAAACCATTGACAATGACATTCCGGTACCTTTCTTGGCTTTTCCAACTCTCAAATGTTGCCAAGTTAAATATGACACCTCAAACGTCAAAAGCTGTATATGTTATAGATATTGTTTATTACATGACAGGTTATTGACAAGTCCTTTGGCTTTGACACTGCTGTTGAGGAGGCTCAACGTGCTATTAATGCAGCGCATGTTGAAGCTGAAAGTATTGAGAATGGTATTGGACTTGTGAAGTTGATGGGTCGCTATAGTGGTATGCTCCCATTTTTTCAGTAGAAGTCATTATCAACATGCATAATGTGTATTAGATTGCATAGAGTTTACATCAATAGAAATAATTTAAACCTAGCTTCTTAAGATTGGTTACATATCGTTTTTCAACATGAGCTATATAGACGATTATCTTCTTACTACATCGACCCAAAGGCTTTTAGAAATGTTAAAAGCTGACACAAATTGTTATGATTTGTACCGAAGAAAATTTTTTCTCTGCTGCCCAAAGTCTTTCAAAATATAAGAGGTTTAAAGGCTGCAATATGCTTGAGAAACTATGCTTTGTCCAGTCCCTTTGACTTCCTATACGGCGTTCAGTTTCACAGTTTTTGGGCTTGAATTGCCTGGTTGTCTTGCAAATGGATTTTCCTTCTGCTTTTCTTCTTCCATGTGCTAAATTTATTTAGTTCATTTTTTTTTTTAATTCAAAGAAATCTAAACTTGGTAACTGGTGCAGGGTTTATTGCAATGCATGCTACTCTTGCTAGCCGAGATGTGGACTGTTGCTTAATTCCTGAGTCACCCTTTTATCTTGAAGGGGATGGAGGGCTATTTGAATATATTGAGAAACGACTCAAAGAAAACGGGCACATGGTTATTGTGCTAGCTGAAGGAGCAGGACAGGACTTGGTTTCTGAGAGCATGAGCTCGACGACCCAGCAAGATGCTTCAGGAAACAAGCTTCTCCAAGATGTTGGTCTGTGGTTATCTCACAGGATCAAGGTGATAACTAAAATCTCAAAATTTCACTTTCTTTTGGCTGCAATGTACTTTTTTCTAAAATTGGCATAGAATTGGGCAATTCCTATTATGAACAATGGGAGTCCTTTTTCTCGGTTTTCATGATATTAAATATTGTGTATTTTTTATGCTTAAGGGGTGATATCATACCACTCATAAAACTCCAACTTTCAAGCCCAAGATGCTAAAGTTTTCCTTTGTATTGGTCAATCTGTTTCAATTTATATAATGTGGATGATTTGCATATAATTTTATTGGTTCCATTTTGGTCTTTTGCAGGATTTTTTTTCAAAACAAAAGAAGATGGTCATAAACCTTAAATATATAGGTTGGTACTAAGTAATTTTCCTGATATTATGTTTTACTCGCTGAAGCCTGTTATTTGCCGTGTTTAACTATTACAATTTGTTGTCTGGCAGATCCTACATACATGATTCGTGCCATTCCAGGCAATGCATCTGATAATGTGTACTGCACAATACTTGCCCAAAGTGCTGTACATGGAGCAATGGCTGGGTACACTGGCTTTACATCCGGTCTTGTCAATGGCAGACAAACTTATATACCCTTCTATGTGAGTCCATCATATGATCATGTCCATCCATTGCTTTTGGAGAAAATTAGGACTTTTTACCTCTCTTACCATTGCCATGTTGTTGAAGTAAGAAATATATTTATATTGATGAAATGTTGAATTGCTACTCTGCAGAGAATCAATGAGAAACAGAACAAGGTTGTGATTACTGATAGGATGTGGGCAAGACTCCTGTCTTCAACAAATCAGCCAAGCTTTTTGAGTGCTAAAGGTGTTGTCCCGGAAGATAATAAAGAGGAAGAACCTTCAGCCCAGATTCAAGAGCAAGAGATTTTGTCGTGAGAGATTAACATGTGATTGAGATTGGTACCATAAAATTATGTACGTTATTATTGCCATCATCGCTTAGCCTACAGTTTAGGGTAGCCAGCCCCCTTAATGTCCCTTCAGGGCGCAACTTGATTGTTTCTCTTGGAGTATTTTGTTTTTATATAATGCGTAAGTAACCTTGGTTTTATGCAACTTTTTGTGTGTGTGCTGAGACGATGTATGGATACGAAGACAATGTTGCGAAGTTCATATATATCATTTGTATTGTTAAAATTGGATGTTGTGGTAGATGACAAATTGATGCAGGAAGGAATTATTATTTAGAGTAGGATTATAATTCTCTTAAGTTTTCATTATTTGATTCAATACCTAGTTTAAGATTAGTAAATAATAAATAATAAATTTCGATTAACCTGAATAATAATAATGTATCACAAAATCTTTCAAACCTCAAATAATTTAAATAAAGAAAGGATACATTTTTTTTTAAGTCATAAGTGCCTTGATAAATTAAAAAGTTTGTAAAAACGAAATAGTGGAGTAGCAATGTAGCATCAAGAGAGACAGAAGAATGTACACCCCTCAAAGCAAACAAACTTTACAAAGATAATATAAGTCAACCACCAAAGAAAAATAAATATTTATTGTAAAAATGAATTACTTGACATGATTAAAATGTTTTAAAAGGTGTATTTATCATAGGTGATTCAATTATTTAATTATTTAAAGTGAATAAAATTAAAAATCCAAAGATGAAGCCCTCAGAATACTCTCTACACTCCTTTTTCAAATCTCATTTCTATCTAGAACAATTTAAAGGTGCATGCTTATAATTTTTTTTTAAAATTCTAGAAACAAACTATAAGATTAATTAAAATGAAAATTAATATTTAATTAGATGAAAATACAATTAAAACAAAAAAAATTATTGAAAATTGGTGAGAAAAGTGAGTTGCATTTTATTTTCATTACTCCTTGACAATTTTTTTTTTTTAATTCATAGTATATTTTATTTAATTAAATGTCACTCTGCTAAATTAATCATATTGGTTGTATGTATCATTTTCAAAAAATTAAAGAAGAATTATCTAAAATATAATTATTTTTAAACTTTAAATAATAAGGAACCGTTTGATTCGAAAAAAATACACATAGAAACATGAATGTGAATGAGAATGAGATATTCCCAGGAAAGGGAATTAGTCATTCCCCCCACCTCTTGAGAATCAATTTTGATTTTCTGACTGGAATCAAATAAAAGCATGGCTTTTCACTTTTTGAAGAAAAAAAAGTTATAATATTTTTTAAAAAAATATTATAATATTTTAAAAATATAAATAAATTAAAAAATTATAATAATTTTTAAAAAGGTAATAAATAAAAAATAAAAAATTTATTATATTTTTTTAAAAAGTTAATAAATTATAATATTTAAAAAAAAGTTTATAAATTAAAAAAATTATACTATGTAAAAAGAGTTATAATACTTAAAAAGATTAATAAAATGATATAATATTTAAAAAAAATTAATAAATTAAAAAATATTATAATATTTTTTTATAAAAGAGAAAAAAATAAATATAATATAAAAAAGATGAAAATTCATATTTTATGAAAATAATGATATATATATTTATTATTATTATTATTTTATATATTTTTACATGGAATAATTTACAAATTTGATATTAATTTCTATTATGAATTTGAAATCAAATTTCGTTTCTATATTGAATCAACTAGAAAAAATAAATAATTATTTTGATCCGATTTCATCCTATTCTAATTTCGATTCGGATTCTAATTACACGTTCAAACCAAACGGACCTTAAGAGTATTTAGAAGGAGGTGTTAAATTATTATAATTGTGTACAGTTTACCACGTTAGGAAGAAGAGTTCTGAGCCTGGGGAGGAGAAGATTTGAGTAGATCGGGAAAGAAAGGAAGAAGAAGATGGGGATCAGATTTATATTGATGGTGAATAAACAAGGGCAAACACGTCTTGCCCAGTACTATGAATGGCTCAACCTCGAAGAACGTCGCGCTCTCGAGGGCGAAATTGTTCGTAAATGCCTCGCTCGCACCGATCAACAGGTCCTTCCCTCTTTGCTTCTCTTAATTCTCAGATCCATTTCCGATTCCTTTTCACCTTTCTCAATTATTGCTCCATCCAACTGTTTCTGAATCTCTCTCTTTTTTTTTTTATAACTGAGAACAGTGTTCTTTTGTTGAGCATCGCAACTACAAAATCGTGTACAGGCGCTATGCCTCCCTGTTTTTCTTGGTCGGCGTCGATAATGATGAAGTAAGCTTCACGCTTTCTTTACCTTTTTGTATGATAATTTTGCTTCTAATTTTTAGATAAATATACCAAAGCAATTTGGAAACGATGCTAGGTTTTGAATTTAAAGAATTTCAAAGGCTTTGAACGCCATAGCGCACACCATAGAGGATTAAGTACTTTGCTATAGTCCAGTTGGGTACATTTGGCTGAGGCATTTATATGAAATAATGTGAGAATTTTCTTGTATTACATTGTTTTTGGATTTATTTTCTCTTATAAAATTGAAATAGAGAGGTTTAATTTTTTTGGGGATAATATCTTTGGCTTCCTTACAGTTTTGATTAGTTCTGTCCTTTAAAAGAATTCAAGGAAGCAGTAGTCTATGTCCATTTATTATTGAACAAAACTAATAATGATCGAGTTCTATAACAAAATTTTGAATTGGAGTGGCGATTTGATGGTAATGGAACTATGGGAAAGAACGAGGATATTAGCTCTATCTAACGTTCATTTGGGAGGTTGATCAGCTTTATTCAAGGAAAAAAAAAGTTCGAAGATGTTTATGATATGTGCAAATTTAATTGAAGACTAATACTTCTATTGATGTTGATCTCATACTTGATCGATGGCCACATCAACCCCCACCTAACATTTGTTTTTCTATTTTTGTTATCCTTTTAACTTTTTGTGCCTGTTGCAGAATGAGCTTGCTATCTTGGAATTCATACACTTGTTAGTAGAAACCATGGATCGCCATTTTGGCAACGTGGTAAGATCACTCACGAGAGAATTTAAATTTCTGCTTATCTTTAGCTGCCAACCTTGTTGCTTTGATTTCTATCTGAGTTCATACTATTTATAATTTTAAGAAAGTTGATTTAGTTTTTTTTTCTTGGTAATTAAATTTGCAGTGTGAGTTAGACATCATGTTCCATCTAGAGAAAGCACATTTTATGCTGGAGGAAATGGTCATGAATGGGTGCATTGTAGAGACGAGCAAATCAAACATTCTGACACCAATACAGCTGATGGACAAATCATCGTGAAAAGATTTTAAAGTTCTGGTGGTTTTCATATGAGATTCTAGAGGGGTTTGCATCTTATTTTTGTTGTTTCTACTGTACAATTAAGTTTAGAACATCATCAAATCCTTCAGAAGTTGAAATTCTTTCGGTTCATTGTTTGGATTCATGATAACATAAAGTTGATGGATAAATACAGTACTGCGATTACATGAGAGAGCTGAGACATTTGATATTTAATCAATAGTCGATTTCTGTAGATTTATGGTGTGCTCAATGACTCTGCTTCTTTTTGAGGGCAGAAAATTGGTTGTGAATATCAATGTCTTACATGTTTTGGGACAAGTTGTCTGAGAGTTAAATCTGTCTAATTAAACTACATACATTCATGGTTTTTATGAATTTGATACATTTTTAAGTACCATTCAGCTTATTTGAGTCTGGTCCTAATCAGTTTTGTGAGGTAGATTAATTGTAAAACATGCTTGACTAGTCATGTGCAATGTCTATATCTACTGGAACTTTGCTCTTTTTTCTAATCCATGCACCCTGAAGGTTTGAGGTTTGATAAATGTGTTTGAACTTTCCTTCATGAGGCCGAATACCACAGCAAAATCCTGCTGTCTGGATGGACTGGGTTACATCCGTCAGTTAACTGATGTGTAAATACTGATCTTTGCCCCTTTTTAAGTATGTGCCTGCACATGAGCAACAGTTATAATTCTGCGGTGTAGGGATGGAAGAAATATAACATGTACGTTCATCTCTATCACATGTATTATTAGTAGCAAATCAAGAGTGTAGGCATGAGTTATACTGAGCATAAAGTGGGCAAATGCATAAATCCTCCACTGAAAAGCTGTCAAACATCTTCATTATTATTTTATCATAGGCAGAATACCAGCTATAACATTGGAGAACCTATTTGGTGGTTATGGTATTTGGGATGTACATATATTGTTGAATCTTACATAACAATACTTTACTGCAAGGAGTAACCTATAGTGTTAATAGACCTCTTCCATATTCTACCGGCTGTTTCAATATGAAAACAAGTATAGGTATTAGGCGGATAGCGTCATATCTTGCTTCACTCCTTTCCCCGAGCTTGATTTCATACCACATATGATACATGATGAGATTGAATCAAGGGACTTAACAATATTATTCGAGTCAAATCATGTGGCAGATATCCTTTGTACAAGACAACACGCATCTTTCAATGGTAATAGCTTAAATCGACAAATATACACAAAATGTCTTAACCTATATGAAACAGTAACTATACAGGACACGAAGCCTATAAGCCTAAAAACGACTAACAAATCAAATAGCTGCTGGCTTCCCATTCTTTCGAGGGTCGCTCACAGCTGTGAGTGTGCCATGGAGAATTTCGGCATTGCGAATATCGTTTCCAATTTTTCTCCCGATCTTGATCGGGTTTTGTAGATTTTGAACAACAAGCTGAACAATAGCTCCCGATGCCCTGGCCTCCAGTTGGTGACCCCTCTCTTTCAAGAAAAGCTTTCTTTCATCAGCAAGCTCGATGTGATCGCCATCAATCACAGTCCAGTTTTCGTAACGAACCACATTTGGTATTAGCTGCAGAAATCCAGGTAAAATCAGATGATGTTTTTGAATGTTGTAGATGATACATATATAGAAACCAGTTATGTACCCTGTGGTAGACCCTTGGACTCTGGACTGCAGCTAAAGGTTCCATTCCCAATACAAAATAGTTGAGGAAAACTTGGGTCACTGCTGGAATGATGCTTAGTCCACCACTACCACCAATAACCCCAACCAGCTGATTATCCTGCAATGGAAGAAAATTGAAGTGCAGAACATATACCTCTGATATGATAAGAATGATGGAGTAAGAAATATGAAGAATTAAAGAAATATTTGTACCTTAGTAACAATAATTGGTGTCATGGAGGACAATGGCCTCTTGTTTGATTTGATAAAATTTGCCGGAGCAGGTGGTAGCAGGTCAGGGGATATCTCTGTGGGTGTTGAGAAGTCACCCATCTCATTATTGAGCACAATGCCAGTTGAACGGGAGAGTACCCCACCTCCAAAAGGATAGTTCACGGTTGTTGTCATAGACACAGCATTTCGGTCTGCATCTACAATGCAGAAATGACTTGTTCCATGATCTCTAAGCTGACTCCACCTGGACACAAAGGACTCAAAGATTTACAATCATGAACTGATGATAAAAACACTACAAATAATTCAAACCTTCGATTATTGCAGTTATGATACCTGTACATATAGTAGTCAGAAGGGAAAGTGGTGTTGTCAAATATTTTTTGCTGAATTTGCTTGGCATAAGATGGTGAAAGCATTTGAGACATATATTCGTTAACATCTACAAAATTAGGGTCCCCCAAGTTCATTCGAGCAGCAAACATGTGTTTAAGTGCTTCAATCAAGCGATGCAGACCAAGGTTTCCTTTTGCAGCATCTGAACTTCCATAGCTATCAAAGACATCTAAAACCTGTTTTACATTCTTGACATTTTGAGTGTTCCATACTCATAATTTCCCTTTTATATAAACAAGACATATGATTGAGTAAAATAAATCATTTGTTCTCCAAACATCACGCCATGAATGTAAAAGGGAGTAATTTAGAATAAAAACTGGGAAAAGGAAAAAACTGTTACCCACCAGGGACATCCCAACCGTTCCACTTGATGGAGGTGGCATTCCAAATACAGTGTAGCCCATCACATTTGCGGTCATTGCATCCGTAATATCGACCTTGTAATTCCTTAAATCCTCCATGGTTAAAATCCCACCAGCCTCTCTTACATCTTTCACTAGCTTCTCACCAACAGTTCCGTTATAAAAAGCTTGTGGCCCTTGTTCTGCCACTGCCTCTAGGCTTTGAGCTAGCTCAACATTGTAGCACTTGTCACCAGCTTGTAACAACTTCCCATTTGGTGCAAACACTTGATGTAAGCCGGGATCATTCATGATCATCTTTGCACAGTCAGCTATGTGTGATGCAAGACAAGGAGCAACTATGAAACCATCTTTGGCAAGTTTTATGGCAGGTTGGAATAGAGTCCTCCAAGCCAGACGCCCATGTTTCAACCAAGCTTCATGAAGACCAGCTATCTCACCAGGAACTCCCATAGAAAGTGCACCCACATACTTGGCTTCGGGATTGTTTTCATACATATTCTGTTTGTTGACAATTATATCATTAACAACAAAGAGAACAACTTGAACTAATTACTAATAGATATTGGCTGAGAGAGTGAATTATAAACCTGTGAAGCAGCTAGAGGGGCAGTTTCCCTCATGTCAAAAGCTTGAGCATGGGAGGTTGCTGAAGATCTAATGACCATAAAAGCTCCACCTCCTATTCCGCTTGACATTGGATTCACAACACCAAGGCATAATGCAGTTGCCACAGCAGCATCAACAGCATGCCCACCGAGTCTAAGCATGGATGCTCCAATTTCAGAACAACGACCATCGTCTGCTGCAACAACACCTTGCTCTGACTCAACAATGTCAGCATCATTGGCTTTGATCCTGCCATTGTAGTTGTTTTCTGCTCTAAGTACCCAACAACTTAGGTCGTCTTTGAATATGAGGCCTACAACTGAAATGCAAACAATGCCCTCAATACTTAATTGGATATAACCACTAATTATGCATGAAATTTATTAGCAAAATAAATGAATCTATCTAAAACAGGCTTTACTATGATCTAATTAAAGGTCTTAACAGAACCTGATCTTCAACCATTCAACCTGAGCTTAGTTTCATAGGATAAACATGGAATTGGAAACTTATACAACTATTCACATACTAATAAATTATCAGGCTAATTATGATCATTAACTTGGAATTGTTTCTAACTGACAATCTAAGGTGTCATACCATACAAAGCTGATTGGGAAGAAAAAATAGATAAACAAAAGACTAAAATTTTAGAAATTTATCATAACTGAAATGAAAAAACTTAAGTCAGTCACATTCAGCTCTAAACTTGGTGAAGATCAATTCTTACAAAATGATAACCTCAAACCAACTCAAAATTCACAAAGTTGATACTATGATTTTAGAATCAAATTCCACCAGTGCTTAAGACACAAGAAATTCTGCAGAGAAGTACACATTGTGAAATGCATCCTCAAAATACATATATGTTTCTCCATATCATATTAATTTTCTGAAACAAGTAAAATAAACCAATCCACTCAAAAACAACCCAGAATAGACAAACTATATTTACCAAGGAAAGATAAACACAATTTCACAGATATTTACAAGCCTTTGACTTCAAAAAAAAGAGATGAGAGAAGAAGAAAACTAACTTGATATTGTTAACAATATAAAAAGCAGGCAGAGAACTCTTTTCCAGTTCTTATTTCTAGTAGTTGACACATAATTACGGCCTAAAAGTGAAGCTTGAACACTGTTCTGCCCCATAGTTCTCGTCTTTCGACTTCTCCAATTTCACAGAGAGAAGGAAAGAACGAGAGGGGTTTGTTGCAAATTACTATTGTTGACGGGTTGTTGGATGTCATCTTACAAATTTTCGAAACGCCGAATAAATAATTCACTGCAAGTTTGGTTAGTTGACTATGGCATATTTGGATATTATGTCAGCAATGGAGTCACCTTTCTGTGTAATCACTCTTCTGCTTCTGATTGGTTAGAGATTTTCGCCCGTGGACCAATTAAATTTCGCCACATGATTCAGTAACTGTAGATACCTAGAGTTGGAATCTGGCGCTAAATTTTCAACTGATTCATTTTCTGGGGACTGGAAGGGGAAATTCAAATGAATACCACGTGGATTTCTTTATTTTTTTATATTTTTAGTACTCGCGTGGGTCCTTTATTTAAACAAAGAATTTGTTTTCTGTTTTCAATTTTGGAAAATTAAGTTTTCAATATGTAGTTTATTTTTATTTTCATATGTTATCTTTATTTTTTATTTTTCAGTTTTTAATTTCATGTTCTTTTTTAATTTTCAGTTTTATTTTAATACGTTTAATTAATTTCCTTTTTATCACATACAATTAATTCAAAAACAAAATATTTAAATTTTATTAAAACTGTATTCTTACCATTTATTTTATTTTTAAATAATTATTATTCAATTAGTTATATAATGGAGGACATTTTAGTCATTATGTTTGACATAAAAAAAAAAAAAGAATCATTAACTACAACTAATATGAGGGATGAATGTATCAATTTTAATTTTGAGCTGCTCTAAATCCCAAATATGTTAATTGGCTTTTTCCTATACAAAAGATGCAACAAGGGCAAACGATAAGAAATTGAAATTGACACGCGAGCAGCAACTGAGATTGACAGACGAATCAGTACCGTCGATTTGGAGGTAGAGCAGATGGAAAGACGGAACAAATCTTGCGGTGGTCCATCAAAACAGCCGCAGGGTCCACGACAAAAAATCAAATTGGCGGTAGTGATGATGTCCTTTTTGTTATAAATTTAGCTATAAAAYAAACAGGATAAAGTTAAGGGTGTAAATAGAAAGAATTGAAATATGAGTAATGTATAAGAGATAGCCTTTTTATTATTCTCTTTTTCTCTGTACGTTTACAAATGAAGGGGTTGTGGTATTTATAGGCAACATCACCTTCAACTCCTCCTATCATAATTTTACAACACCAAACCCATGTGTCATAATCTCTTGCACTTAAATGCCATATGATGCCACTTTGTCTCACTTGATGGTGAGTTAGCCAAACTAGCCTCTTCAATTTCTTACACATCAACAGAAGCATGTGATGGCAAATTGGTGGAGATCCACCTGTTATATAATACTCTCCCTTGGAGATCCACCATTTGTAGATAATTGTATTTAATTTTACTTAAGAAAAACCCAGTGGGATAAAAACTAAAGCAAAGAAATATAATAAATCATATAGTGTTACTAGACGTGCTTAATACTGCCTTATTAAAAACCTTATCAGGAAAACCCAGTAAGACAAAACCTGATCTAAGGAAAAAAAAAGAGTACAGTGCACATGTATCTAAAACTGCTTTCCTTGATAATTTTTTTTAATAGATACTCCTCCTGATAGTGGCAAGAATGTACAACACTCGATCTATCAGAGATTTTCCTGCAACTGACAAAATTAATGTAATTGCACTTGCTGCAAGTATTTATCAATAGGAAACTCCAAAACACAAATCAAGTTTTAATAAGTAACCATGTGTTTTCATATTTATAAAAATCACCTTTAACTAACATTGTATCTTTTCCAGTAAGGTCACTCATGTCATTGACAATAGATTATTTCTCACCCCTACATTTCATTCATGATATCGTCCTTTCTAAAAGCTTTGACCTTTTTTCTGTCTCTACTAGGACAGAGTACTTTTAAGCTTCTACAAGGACTAGATTTTGTCTCTACTAGGATAAAAAGTACGTTACCTCTCTATGGGTAACAAAAGGATTAAACTCGAGAGTTAAAATCAATTTTTAAAGAATGTAAGACTCGAATTCCCTTTACAAGAAAATAATCTGCCACTCTACCAGGTGGTTAGACGAGTTAATCTTTGTCTTTACATTGACCAATGAAATCAATATTAGTATTAAAAAAAATCTACCACTCTTGAACGTGGTTAGACAAATATATCAATGTTTTTCAATCAATCAATAAAATCAACAAATAATACTTGAAAAGTAAAGGTAAATGAAACTTCTTTATAATCAGTGTATGTAAATGACTATTTACATTTCTGGCTCATGTCTCTCCCATCAAATGCATCAAACTGGAAACATGCTTGATTTATCATTTTATGAATAGTACTCTTGACTAGTAGTAAGTGTCGGTATAATTAAATACACTAAGGAAGTTCCTAGAAAATTGGAGGGGTCACAACGTAACCACTTAAAAACTAATTTTCTTAGACTCTTATCGTCTTTGTGACAGAACTTTCCTCAATATATATAAAATCATACATCAACTTTTCTTCCCAAATGTCCTCTGTCTTTCAACAATATTTAACCTACAAAACAGAGCAATAACAAGAATAAATAATAAACTAATTTTATTTTCTGATGTAGAAAATCCAACAAATATAGCAACCACAGAACATACTTATAAAATCAGTTGGTTAGTCAGCATAACGAATATAACATGAGCTAGTCGTGCTGATAACGTGTTATAAATTTAGCTATGAAATAAACAGGATAAAATTAAGGGTGTAAATGAAAAGAATTGAAATATGAGTAATGTATAAGAGATAGCCTTTTTATTATTCTCTTTTTCTCTGTTCGTTTACAAATGAAGGGGTTGTGGTATTTATAGGCCAAATCACCTTCAACTCCTCCTATCGTAATTTTACACCCCCAAAGCCCATGTGTCATAATACCTTGCACTTGAATGCCATATGATGCCACTTGTCTCACTTGATGGTGAGTTAGCCAAACTAGCCTCTCCAATTTCTTACACATCAACAGAAGATGGCAAATTGGTGGAGATCCACCTGTTATATAATACTTTTTTAATTTGTAAAACAAAAGAAAACAAGGAGATAATAAAAATGTTCACTGAAACTAGAATTAAGGTTAAATATAGGATAGAGTCAGTATTATACATATTTTGAAATTATTTTGGTCAATATTTAATATTATCTAATGCAGTACCTAATATTTTTAGTCAATATTTAAAAATTTAAGAAAATAAAAAATAGTACTTGATAATATTATCACAATTATCCTATAAAATCATTGAAAGTTGATATTCTATTTTGAATCAGAGTGACAAGATGCTAAAGCTAAACATATGTAATGTGAGAGACATTAAGCCAAGGTAAGTAATAATTAATTTGTGGTGGGTAACACTAAATTAAGGCAATAGGAGAAGAAATCATCTTCATTGGCCATAACTTATCGACGTAATTGCACTTACAATTAATTAATTAATTACTTGTATCACTCAATCACTTGAAAGAAATTTGTTAAGAGTTTTGAAGGCAAAATCAAGAAGCTACCTATGTTTCGCGTTTCCTAAAAATTGAAAATTTATTTGGTGGAAATTGTTTCTAGAAATATCAGCAGCCAAATGGGACCAAACTTTTCTGGTGGGTGCATTAGGTGGCTTACGAAACTTGGTTGAATAGATTTGAGATTTGAAGCGTATGAATTCAAACTCCAATTGAGTACTTAAGCTCATAATAATAGAATTTACTAAAATACAAGTTAAAACAACCAAACTATCTCTCTGAGCATACTATTATTTACATCAAAATCAAATGTGAGCCACACCCTAAATACATACAATCATTTGACAAAACAAATACATCATATAAAGATATAACTACCTCTACCTAGACTATGCTGTGCACCACATCACTAACCTAATGTCTTCTCAAAACGCATTCAAGTATGGAGAAAATTATAATTTTCTTTCCAAAAAAAAAAAGGCTATCTACCTTGAGCTCTTATTATTTAATAATTTTTTCATGACTGCCAGAACAAATCAGGGTCACTGCTATAAAGTGAGTAGTCTTGAATTTCTTGATTAGCTACATGGTAATCAATGAGTCTTGCCTGAACAATTTTACACAACAGCAATCCAGAAGGAAGCATCCACCATTCACTTTCGTCCCTGCATCCACAAACATGAAAATCACAGATTACAGCAACAAAGGACTATACTCACCCGTACAGAAACTAGCAACACAACTTCAGAGGGAAATTCCCACCGCAGCTAATAAAACAACTTACATGCTAAAATTCCAGGACTGAAAGTTCAAATGCTTTTTACTTGAGTGGGTTCTATAATGAAGAAATCCACATATGAAGGCAGTTGCCTGTTATGAGAAAGAAATATCACTTAGAAATTAGAATAAGGGATAATTCCATGTTTCTTTAATATGAATTAAAGGTTAAATAAAAAAATAATAAATAAAAGAAGACAGATGGGTCAAATGTAAAATTTACTCCAGGAAGGAGCTCCAGGTTCCTTGCCAAGCTACATCAACAGGTTTCATGAAGTCCACAAAAAAATTATTGCTAATTATCCGTTGTGAGCACATGTAATTTACAGCATAACTAGGCTAAACCCCTTTTATTAGTTACATAACCTACCCTTCAATAAGATCCAAATACAATTATTTGAGCTATGCGTATATACACTATAGTATTATACAACCTCAAGCTATGGAAGTGAACTCTTCAAATCTCATATCCACTATTCTAAAGAAAATGTTCATGTCACTAGCATGCAGACAAATTTAACTGCAAGAACTGAAATCAAATAACTTCTAGTAAAAGAAAGAGCAACTGTTTTCATTCTTGAATATAGAAAATGTTCATGTCACTAGCATGCAGACAAATTTAACTGCAAGAACTGAAATCAAATAACTTCTAGTAAAAGAAAGAGCAACTGTTTTCATTCTTGAATTATATTAGCAATTTTGCAATATCAACAAGAATGAAAAATCATTTAAATCTATGAGCCATTCATCTTGTCTTGCAGCTTGCATCTGCATATTTGCAATTTTTCAAGCTTCAATTTTAATAAAAAGGGGCGCTAGAAATGAACTTACAACATTGATCAAGGATGTTATGTTCCACAGAGCATATACACGGGCCAGACCTGCTGACCGTCTGGGTCCATGACTGAAGAGAGCATTAATTCCAGCCGGGAATGGAAACAGTACACCAAGAGGAAGGATAAACAAAACTAAAAAGAAGTGAGCCAGTGAAATAGAATACATCTGTAACAGTGTAAGCAAAACTAAGCTAAAATCGGCAAGAAGAAGAATTGAGATAAGCAGACCAACAAGATCCTGTGACATTGAGAGAAAAAAAGAGTTAAAATGAAGATTATTGGAAAAAGAAAATGAATGAATAAATTGAAAACATTGAAAGCATTTCAACTACCTGATGACCAACAGGCTTAGAATTGTACACTATAAAGGAAAAGGGATAACATATAGCTCTCTTCGTTTTAAGAGTTCTTATGCTCTTGGCATGCAAAATTCCTCCAAATATCCTTTGTCGAGTCATTAGATGTTCATTAACTCTCAAATAATCTAGTGCGTCCTCCCTACGCACTCTGTGCAAACTGTATATTACAATAAAAAGAAATCAAGAGATTACACAAGCAAAAAGAAATCGAGCCAAATGATACAAAGAATCAGAACAGAGAATTATTATTAAAAGTAAATAAATAAATAATTCATTACCATGAGTGTTGCCCATGTGGCAAATGTCCATCTTGACCTTCACCACCTTGTGACAGACTTTCATTTTCAGTAGCATATACAACAAGCCCATATTGGCAGTATCCAGAAGATGTAGGCTGAAACCAAGCAAGATCAACATGTACACCATATATACCTAAAGTAGGATTTGCATGTGTCTCAAGCCAACCGATAACACGGCCTAAAGTAATTTTTAAGTGTCCACAGCGAACCAAGCGCAGTTGAGCATTTAGACCAGCCACAAGGCGATACCATATGGTTGGTGGAACAGACTGGAACATAGTCGGAAACAACCAAGCAGGAAACAGAACTTCATTACATGGAAATACCATAAAACGGAGCCAAGTGGATTCAAGAATTCACAAAAAGAACAAACTTGTAAACTAACAAATAACAAACCTGACTCATAAGGCTAGTAAGAATGTTATCACTGTGAAGAGAAAATGGAGCCATGTAGCTTCCATCTCCTCCAAATAGTACAGACATTGGAAACCTTTGAAGAAGACGAGGAGGAAGATCAGCTCTCTTTTCGTCTCCACCAAGGAAAAAGTCGACATATGCTAGCATTAGATCAGGTGTTGCAGCTACCTGCAGTATGACACAGAAGACATGGAAGAAGTTTAGATCTCATTAAAAGGAAAATTTAAAATGCATCCACTTATTAGGACAACGAAATATGACAATTTGAAACCATCGGCATCAATAATGCCAAATTTTATAATTTCGTAAATATTTTTATTTTTATTTTTATTTTTGTGGGTGTGGGTTCGAAGGACAACATCACATATATTCCAGATCAACATTTCACATTGACGATTAACTTAAATCCATTGAGAAACACCCATTTCAAATTTTACTTAGAACTTTTACATATCTCAAAACATAACAAGCAAGTAACATTGACACCCCTGAGATTTGTAGTCTATAAATGGAAAATAATAGATTACTAAGATCTCCTACAATCAAAAGAACATACATTATTTACATCCCAACCAAGTTATCAACATCCAAAAATCTGACAAATCCAAAGCAACAAAGCAAAATTTGGAATGTGCTTCAGAAGAAATGAACCTTCAGCCCTTCATAGAGAGCACGTGAACGACAAGAACGTAGGCAAGCATGATCATATTCTGACCGGACAAATTCACGAAGTTGCTGTAATTTCTTTTTCCGACGATGTTGTAGCCAAGACCATGAAAGTGGGTATGCAAGAATAGAAAGGATGCTGTAGACTGATCCTTCCCACCACTGATAAGCAGCTAAATCATTGATCTCATCCACAAATCTATTGAATGCATCCTCATATCTACCAGGTAAATGACATGCATTACGACAAATATCAGCAAGCAACTACATAAGAATTTAATACCTCAGAGATTCTCATACTGAATAAATAACGAAATAAAAATGACACCATTAGTGAAACAGACATAGAGGAGTAGAAAGCTTACACAATGTCAATTACTTGATCTGGAGGAGAATGAGCTAGATGCCAAGGTTCACTGAAAGTATTTGGCCCCATAAAATACATTCTATGCACATGACTCTGGGACTCTTCAGTTCTACTTGTCTCCAAAACCTGAAAGACAATAGAAATATCATCCTAAGAATAAATGACCGATTGCAATGTGCTCCAGACATTTCTGTATACTGGATCAGATGCCAGAAAGGGAGGAAAAAAAAAAAACAAGGAGTGAATTTACCTCATTCAAAGACTCTAAGAAAGGGAAGGAGTGATCTATTCGAGAGCCACGCCGTGCAGGCACAAGAGCCGGTAGTTCATCCCCAGCCACATATTTCATCCTTGCAACACTAAGAACAAGAGCTAACAGGATGAGGAGACCTAAAAGAATAAGACCAAACGGCCATGGCCCACCAAAAGTGTAGACCACCTCTTCAAGTGTTGTATAACAGTGTGGCATGTGATATCTATCAGAAATGCACTTGTATGGACAAGGACTTTCAGTGACACCACCTGTAAAAAGATAGGATGACATTTAAGAACAAAACTGCCCAAAAGAATCCTAAAATTCACAAGCCTCACTACGTGAAAACTCTCAACATCAATGGAAAACAAAAACATTTAGTAGCCAAAGACAATTACCGATCGAGGACATAAAAAGGAAAGACAACCATAATTTTACAAATAGAAGAAGCTAACCAATATTTTAGAAATACCTCGAACAGCAATATGTAAGGCACGAGGTGGAAGCTCATTGGATGGGCAATCACGACAAAGAGCTCTGTCACTTCCACTAACATTCTTAAAAGTCCCAACAGGGCATTCCTGCAGTACAATTGCTAAATTAGTAAGGACAAATATATCAACTGTTTAAAAAAACAAATACTAAATTAAAAGCATCATCAAAGAAGAAGAAAAGAAGATATGAGTATGTTATATATATACATTCACGCATCCACACACATAAACAAACAATAAGATCTAGTCAACAAACTACAGCATAAAAGTGGACATACGCTGGAGACTATGAATCGCTAGATTTTTCTAACTTTCCCAAAAGCTCTACATATAACACTCTGTAAATATAATACAATGCTCAAACCATTTGCCTTCAAGCAAGTCAAAACAAAAAACCAAAAAAAAAATAAAAAAATAAAAAATAAAAAATTGAAATGGAAATGGAAATTGCAAAGCTACCTCACAAAAGATCCCATGGAGACCTTTTGGGCAGGGCTTCCCTGTAACTGTCCCATTCCCCCCAGCAAGACCCTCACCTCTACCTAATCCTCCCCTGCCATGAGAGAAAAACATGTCAATTATCCAACAGATTTCATTATTAATTATTAATAAGAAAGGACCAAAAACTGAAGAAAAACACATCAAAACAAACCCAAAGGCTAAGAGAAAAAATTACATCAAAACTGCCACATGGTAATGAATTTTCTTGAATACAAACCTAGAATGAATGATGCCTTTCACACTTGCTAAGGGCAAATACTCATCCCCAGTCGGTATATCTGACCAATGAAAATGAACTCTTCCACCGCCACCGCCACCACCATTTAGACTGCCACGTCCCCCAGCAGTTGAGGTAAAAGAAGAATCACCAAGCACCAAAGTACGAATGAACAACAGAATGGTACCCCCCGATCCACCCCCTGGACCTGCATATGATATAACCCTACCATTTTGTGGGTAGATATCTTCTCCAAAGCTTTCTCCATCAGCTCTAAGTGAACCGTAAACAGATAAACTTGTCAGTGAGTGCTCCAATGAACCCATCACTGTCCAAGAAAATGAAAATATAAAGCAATAATCCATAAGAAGAAAAAATATTAATAAAATCTTAACGCTATCCAAGTCAACCTAATAATATCAGCAAGATGATAACCAAACTTCGACAAATTGATTAATGAATTTAAAATTGTCAGCCTAAATCTATGACATGAATTTATTTCTTTTTCTCTCTTACTATTACTGTATTCAAAATCAAATATCTTTCATGACTGCCAGAATCATAATACTAGCGATATTAAACAACAAAGTTTCCAATCTAAAAGAAAAAGTACTTTCCCAACAAAAGAAAGTAGATTATCTAAACAAAATGGCCAAACCTAGGCAGTGATCTAAGACATGTGAAGGAATCACATAGGTTACTACCCATTACTAAGGCCATCAGATTCCTAGCACAAGCATCATCTTGAATGGCGCTTAGTGGATGTACCACGTGATATGTCAGTAAGCATACAATTAGCAAAATGAAAGGAACAATCATGAAAAAAGAGGCATAAATTCCCAAATTTATATTAAGGCAGTAGTAGATATAATTACAATTTGCTTTTAATTCGTGATCTGTCAATAACTCATGGTTAAGCCTTCAGATTTAGCCTCCAGGTTGTAATTTTTTTTCTTCCAATGCTCACCCTACCACACTACAAATCTAAACTGAACACTTATGGTGAATGGAACTTAATCCCAAGACGTGTTGTACAACAACAAGAAACACAACCAGCTGAACTAGTTGGTCCCTTGTGCTGCAATTGATACCAGATTCCTCTAATCTCATTTTAAGTATTGAAGAAGGAATTAAGGAACAGAAATACTATCTCATCATGTCAACAAGCTTACCTATTATGCCACCACCGGTAGTTGCACCAGCTAGACTATCATTTCCACTGCCACTACCAAGTTCACAAGGCAAATCAGCATTCCCATATGTAGAACCACCCTCAACAAAACTACCATTATAGAATCCCTCCCCACCATGCCCACCATGCCCACCACCACCACCAAGACCATTGTCAGAGACTTTTCCTCTTCCAACCCCACCGGTGCAGCCTGCGCATAATCCAAATCAGTAGTTCATAAAATAGAATTTAACCTCCATTCTAAGAGTACAACTTTCACTTCAAAGGCATGAAAACCTTTAACCAAAAAAGAAAAATGTTCGGAAGACAGATATTCTATGACTTCAATTCACATGAAAGAAGCCAGAACATACATATTTTAAAACAAAATTAGGACAACAGTTTTGGACACTAGATCAGATTACTTTACATGGATTAGATTAATCTCATATATGTCGGTTCAAAATACAATAGTTTTGCATGTAAGCAAAATCTCAACCATAAGTCCAATTGATCCAGTGATCCACTACCCTTGTCCTGATGTATGTAGAGAAACTGATTCCATTGATCTTGCCACACACAAAAACGTGCACACAATAGAAAGATAGATATGGAGAGAGAAGATGAAAAGTAGATCCACCTAGCCCAGATGCACTGATTATTCCGGAAGCATGAACAGCTACACTTCTAACCCAGTGAAAATGAACAACAGATCCAGTTATGAGGCCTTCAATATTAATATCTTCGACGCGACAGATCTGAAGCAGCAAAGCACAATAACAATTTATATGGATCCCAATTCTAAAGACCATCACAGCAGAACTAGTCATACACTAATCTGACCAAGATAAGTACATAATTTTCAATCTGGCTAATGGGACACCTGTAGAGTGAAAGACAATGAAGAGTTCAGATTACAATCTTCCGGTGGATGAAGTAGTTCCAATGGGCAATCCTTGAGTTCACAGTAGAGCCGCGGTGTCCTGCCAAGCTCTTGAAGGTTATTATCAACTAAAAAGAGATTGCTACAATAATTATTATATAATTTACAACTTACGTATAATTATTACTGGCATTCTCCAAGGGACCTCGCAGAATAGATCCAGGTCCAACCTATACATCTTAAAGAATGCAAATTAGCCAATACATGAACAAGTTTAGCTTACTTAAAACTGATAAAATCACATATGTCAAAGTTCAAGAAACAAAGTAAGTAACAGCATATAAACCATATAGGAGTTGGAAAAAAAAAAAATAAATAAACTAAAAAAATGAAAGAAACTATATTCATATATGAATAGATATGAAAGAACTTATGATATTTGCATGTCTATGCTATACGTATAATTATTTGCTTCTCATAAACAACACCTTAACAAGCCAAACACTCTTTTTCTTAATATAAGCATAAGAATTGATACCAACCACAATGGGCAAGCTTGAAGACTTGAAGTCAAAACATATATACCAATTCATAGGTTTCCTATACAAAAGACTCTAGCATTTGCTTGCTTCGGTGTATTTCATAGGATGATAATAGAAGGTTTCAAGACAGAGAATTGTTTCTTCAATCTTATCCTTTTTTTTTTAATAGTCTATGTTTCAGGGACCTCTCATTAAGACAAAAAGCATTACCCTCTAGATTGTTTAATGACTATACTTGATTAAAAAGTAAGTTACTCTAATTTAACATGTTAAGAGTACAAACAAGAGCCACTGAAGAAACACATTAAAGTTCACTTTACTTTTACACTAATCATGAATGCAAGGTGATTCTTTGACATGAAAGGGACAGTTGTGAATTTTGAAATTAAACTCCTTACTCGATAGCTGTAAATAATTTATTATTGAAAATAAAAAGAACTAAATTTGCAGGTTACTATAGGCAAACCAGAGAGACAAACTATAAACCTCTTTCTGAATTAATAGAAAAGAACTTATGAAAGCATGCACATTCAAAACCAAAGGATAAGCCCTGATCTTACATTGACACTGAAAAATAATGAGAGAATCAGACGCTGTGCCTCAATCATATCTCCCTGTCCGGACAAATTCAGAAACCCTTGTCCATGAACTCCCAAATTTGCATTAGAATGTATCACAGATGATTCCTGGAAACCAAATATAGGAGGTAAATGTTTGCACCGAAACAAATAACCAAAGGTTTTCCGGTTAATGAGAATGTGAAGAAGTTAAATACCTTGAGAACCACTAAATTGCTAGCCTCAAGCAAGGACATTTCGAGGATCGCATCACCACCAGCATCTATAAGCATTTTGGAATTCCACATCAAGAGCATTTTGACAGACATACGAAGTGCCCCATATATCTAAATTAAATTGAAGTAGTAATAGTGAGGGATTATTATCAGTATTATCATAGTAGAATCTACAGTGATCATAGATCGCAGCTTCAAAAATGAATAGAGACAAACGAAAAAGTATTACCATGGAATTCTTTAAAAAAATAATATACAAAAAAGCAATTACAATAATCTTAAAACAACTAAAAATATACAAACATGAAAGTTCAATTTTTTTCAAGCCAAAAAGGCAGAAAAAAAAAAGTGGGAAATATGTGTGCAGGAAAGAGAAACCCAACAGTATTGTCGGTAAATTCGTAAGAAGTGGACATATCCACAGATAGTGGATATTAAAAGTGGAGACAAAACAATCTCAATGACAAATATCATTTATATAGCAATAAATTTGCCATCGCACCAAGGTTTGGCTCATAAAATATAAGTTCATAATACTTGCCTTGACAACCGAATCACTCATTAAAAGCTCTTCCGCCATCAATTCAAATTCAGATGAGGAATAATGTGCAAGTCCAAAGCTTAAAACTGCTCCATATGATAAGCGAATTTGTCCTCGAACCTATATAATGTAATAAATGTGAATATCAAGTAATAGATTCATCAAAACGAAAGAAAAAGATCTGTCTTTTCACAATTATTAATGCAGACCATTCAAAAGTGACATAGTGAGGCTAATAAAACAAAACTGTCCTAAGTACTTCCTTAATCAATATCATCAGACTCATCGTACAAGATGAAGATGTGAATGCACAATTCAGGAAGAATCTTGTAAAAGAAGTATACTTCTACCAAGTAGCTATCGCCTATAACAGGCAAAAACTACAGAATAAATCCAAGCAGGAAACAAGATGCTAATTCTCATTGACCTGAACACGACTCCAAAACAAAGGAACAGAAGCCTTGGCATGATTCCTAATAAAAACATTTGTCCAAAGTGGCTGTTTAGGAAACTCTAAAAGAAGTGTGTCTGTATTTGTAGGTCGGTTATGATTGCTGACGACAAGCCTCCGAGGCACAGCATCATAATATGTCCCTGCAGCACCTGCATTTTCGGGGCAGCCCAAGCTCCTACCACCTGCAAAAAAGATGACAAGCTTCTGGTGAAATGACACATAGTTACATATTCTACCAAGGATAAAATATAGCAAATAGCTCTGCTGAGACTGTCACAGGGAGAGAATGAAAGGCCCTTATCATCTGAACATAAGATTTGGGGGGGGGGGGGGGGGGGGGGGGGTTGGGGGAANGGGCGGTCGGTGTTGAGGGAAGAGAAGGGGGGAAGCTGTACAAGTAATAGAATTTTTTTTTCCTGCTCAATAGATAAATTTCATAAATCATGGCACTTAGGGCAACTTATGCACCACACTCGCGACCACCAGCCTTTCAAAAAAAGGATCAAGATAGAACACCTAACAGTTAAAAAGTTAAGTCCAATGATTTCATCAAAATTCACAAATAACTTCTTCTCCGTAGTCAGCCAAACAGCAAGTTAACAATGCATTTCTTTGAAAGAAAATATAGCCATACCATGAACAAAAACTTCCGTATCATCATGCCTGCTAAAAACATTGATAGATACTCTTCCACCACCACCTCCAGCAAACCCATTTCCCCCGGATGCACTTATGTTGCCACTACCAGTCCTGCTCTTCAAAGAAGACGTTATCAGTCCAGATAATTTCTAAACCTTTCTTATGATCAGCTGTTTAAAGTTAGCACTTGGCTATGAGACTAAAAAAGGAAAAAAAATGAACACAACAAAACAAGTGAATAGCAGACCTCAAAATCAACTTACCAAACCACTTGGAAAATAAAACTAAGATACTTTTGTGTCAGGCTCTCCATTTCTTTCTATTATTCTTTTACCAAAGCATAGACAATCACAGTCTGCTCGTAACCATATTCAAATATACCATTAGAAAACCACACTATTGTTTGGTACCATTTTCAGAAGCTGTTTTCTATTTTACAAATCCCAAAACAGATATGAGCACATTCTTGTAATGGAACAACATGTTCTGAATGCACAAAAGTCAACATCCAAGGTCACAAGTTGACACGAATTCTGGGGATTGCATGATGGGATCTGACCAATATTAATCACCCTACATAGGACTCCACTCTGAATCTCCAAGGCATGTCAACATCAATATCCAATATGCTACAAGATTCCCCTTCAACAAATAATTCAAAATAATAGAATTATGCTAACTATAATCTCTTTTACCTTCCAAGAATTCAAGTTTACTTTGACATTTTATTCCTTGTAGTTCTTATTTTTACTCCTTACCAATGATTCACAATGGTATTATCAATTCATCCAAAGGCAGTGAAATATGTACATAACATATTTATGCAGCATGTAAAACCATTGCCTCAAAGTACATTTAACAAAAAATGAACAATAGTAACATTACATTCTATGCGCCTTGACATAAACGCTGCCACCTGAGCCTCCGCCACCTTTGACACCACTATCACCACCATCTGCCAACAAACTGCCACTAATCTCGATCTCATTCGCAACCTCAAACCGAATCCTCCCGCCGCCTTCTCCTCCAAAAGTCTCCTCCTTACTCGTGGTCCCACCTTTACTTCCATAACTCCACGGCTCCTCCAACGATGACCAAGAATACGCATCTCCTCCCCACACATCATCCGGTAACTTCATGTTATCCACCACGCAACTCGCCCCTCTACCTCCGTGGCCCCCACCCGAGCCCTGCTCGCCATCAGGGGTCCCACTTGTTTGAGCCGGCGGATCCCCTGCCAACCCGGTCACATTCACCACCGAACTGTTCAAGAAACTCGCATTAAAAGCCGAAACGAAAACCGTGCCGGCTCTTATAGCCGAGTTTCCACTCAGCACGAATTCACCACTAACGTTAATCGTTATCGAACAGCCTAGAATCGGACAACTTAACGTTACACCAGGAAGTATATGCACACTTCCAGTTCCTTCTATGTACACGTCGTCGTTTTGGAAGCTCAAGCTGGAATTGAGCTTGCAAATGGTTTCAAGAGTACCGATACCGTTAAGGTCGTCTTCGCATGAGAGCGAGGGAGGGTGAGGTGGCGAGAGAGGAGGCGGTGGTGACGGAGGAGAGTAATCGCCGTGAAATAACGAATCGCCGATCACGGATAAATCGCTTGGATCGTGAGCTAACAAAAAGATTAATTTGAAGAAGGCTAAAACTGTAAATATGAACAAAGTTTGGGCCATTTAGAGAAGAGATACTCATTCCACAGGCATAAAAAAGAAAAGAATGAAATGAATTGGAAATTTGAAAGAGAGAGTAGGAAGAGAGGGTATATAGAAGAAGTTTTGGAGGTCGGTTTGGGAATCTCGTATCGGAGGATTACAAATGGCGTGAAAGTGAAACTGAAACTGAAAACAGAGAGGACACTGAACAAGTGAAGGAGAAGAGCTTAACAAATGGACACTCGGGGGAGCACGTGTTCAATGGCAAAGCCATTTCATTATGGACCATGCACAATCCTCTTTCGGGCTCCTTAATTGGGCCCTATAAATAGATCGTTTGATGGAGGTGGCCCATACGCGTTCATTACCCCTTATTGACAAGATAACTTAATTTAAAGGCCAGGTTTAAACTTGAGAATTTAAATAAATATATTGGGGTATATTTTGTTCGCTTTTGTTATCTCGGAATCGGAATGTGACACGACGTAAAGATGCTTTTAAAATCTTACATAAGCCTCGCTTACACGTGTTGACGTCAAAGTCTCGCCTGTATCGTATTTATTTTTCTAAACAAATGTCAAGTGAGGACAAATTCTTTATTTTTGTGACTCATTTTCTCGATAATGTTTTTTATTGTAATTTTTACTATGATAATGTGTTATTATTTTATTATATAGATTCATTAAATCAATAAAGAAAAATAATAAATTTGTCTCACATTAATTTTTGTCTTAACACTCAATTCATACAACTAATTTCAAAACTAAATCATCCTATAGAAATTCAATAGTTCAATACAAAATTACAATATATATATATCACTGACTTACATGATTTATTAATAACTTTTTTTTATAAATCAAATATTTCATCAAATTTTAATGAAAATTACATGTTTAATTGTAATATTGCATATATTAAACTTTGATTCATTAAGTAAGAATTGATTATAAATTTTTTTAAATACTATTTATATATTTTAGATAAAATATTGATTTAAAAATTAAAAAATTGATGTGGATTTAAAGAAGAGATTCTATTTGAGTTTTGAGTTGACAAATTTTCACTACAGTAGTAAAAAATAAGAAATAAGTTAATTGTGGAAATTGGTTGTAATTTTGACTTCTTGACAAGATTTTTGTACAAAAGAACAAACAGTAGTCAATTTTATTTTTATTACACCACTCATCAAACTAATATCAGTAAACCACCATCCACTTCTCTCCTTCACACAAAATATTTATATACCGCAAACCTCTTCGATAGTAACAAAGTGGAGAACTATTGAAATATATATTGTATATTGCTTATTAAATAATTGTTACTATAACAAGCTATAGAAATGTAGAACACCACGAAGCCATGTCTTCAATCCAGTATGCGACAGCTTCACCACCTTAGCTTTGCAGGGAAATACTGCAACAACAATTGCACAATTTTAGTAAACAAATTAGATATGAAGTGGAAATATCACCTTATAAGAAGCAAGAAATAAGCTTACTTTCTCGATGAGCGACTGATAGTATGGCTTCACTTTTTCAACATCAACAAGAACTTTGCTCTTACTGTAGAGATCATATTTGCTGCACAGGAAGATTTGATTAAGGCAACAGGCAAAACAATAAGCAATCTACAGTGAAACGAAATAAATGAATCAGGTTGATATAAAATGATCAATCAATCATACTTGAATACATGAAGCCACTTCAGGTTCTGTTTATCTTCTTCGTTCATCAAGTGTGTATAGGCTCCCTCCTTATGTAACGCTGAAAGTATATGAATATGAAATTTTGCTCATAAGTTGGACAGATCTGAAAATCAATTACACAGCATATTTAAGAAGAATATTATAGAAATGATGCTTACGATAAAATGAATGATATCGGATAATGAACAATCCAGCCGAAGGTAGAGTGGTTCCATTCTCCTTGGCCACCTGCAGATTTCAAAACATCAAATGATTAAGTTATAGTTCTTGAATAACCTGCTATGATAAGGACATCAGCAAGATTAGTTCAAAGTTATGAATATACCAGGTACATGTAGTCGTCATGGCCCCATGATATCATTACGTTGTCCAATCCACATCCTTCATCGTAAATTCCATTCTTGGTGCAATAAGCAGGATTGTTGTAATCTGGATTATCCTTAAAATACTGCAGTGAAAAAATGTATTGTTTCTTTAGTTAAATATTATAAAATGAATTTGGGTAAAAGTTCGGTAAGCCTTTGAGGAAGAGTTTGAAACCTTGTGGTGAACATTGGCTTTGTCAAACGCACATCCAAGAGGGAATGTATCTCCTGGAGTATTAGTCAAATCAACACGTTTAATACTTCCAAATTACGTAAGTTAAACAGCATATTTCTGGAATCAAAATACAATACTCACCAACAACAGCCCATTGAGGAAGCTCTCCAAATTTGGGAAGAAGTAGAACCTTTCCAAGATCTGAAACAATACACGATCCATCAATTAATAAATATCTTATAATATGTTATGTTGCTCTCATTTCTGGCTCTAAAGGATAGACCCTACGTGACTATAACAGGGTATTACGTTAGACGCTTTCCAAGATCTGAAACAATACAATACACATTAATTAATACAGTATGTTGCTTCCATTTCTGTCTCTTGAGGATAGAGCGGAGCCTAGTTGCCAAATAAGTATTCATCTTTTGGAATTAAAGGATACTTGATTGACATATGAATTGTTTGAGGCTGAGACAGTCAAATTATTCTTATAATTAATATCATTAGATAACATTTCATACGATGAAATTGCTGTCTTTGATCAGACTGAAAGAATATTTAAAAGGGTATTTATAATATACCATGAATGAGAGCAGTCAAATGCAGCCAATCTTCATCGGGATAATCCTTTCTAATTGCTTCAGCTGACTGCAACAAGTGCTGAATTTGAGGTTCATCCAAGTCAGGATCGCTGTCATCCACAACTTCATTGAGAAGTTCACAGCACTCCCATATGCTCATCTCAACTTTGTCCAATTTGCTATACTCTTCCCTCATTCTCTTCACCTACATTTTTAAAGAAATTTCATATATATCTCGTATCAAGAATATATAAAGTTTCATGTTTGCATGTAAAAAGCTAAACTTTATGAAATTGTTTGTGCTTACAAAATCATAAGTCTGGTTGATGTGCTGCAACCGGTAAAATTCTTCAACAGACTTTTGCCTTTCGCTTTCTGCATTATAATCCCTACAGGGCGTTTCCATCACTCCATGTCAGAACCAACTGGCCATCTATTCAAATATGATATCTGAAAACTAAATATGAACAAAAGAAATTAAGACCTGAAAGATTGGCCAAATGAATTAATATCTGGTGCCACAAACCCATCGCTTGACTCAGTTTTTGGCACCATGAATCCACCATCCCACACCAACTCAATGGTGTTCTCTTCCACATTCTTGCCCTCAACGTGTGATACTGAAAGGGAAAAAAAAAAACAACAACATTAATACCAACACGAGGAGACGTATTTATTGATTCATCATGATACATAATTACATATACATTTCTGATTTCCCCCCCAAAAACCTTTTTGAAAACTCTCCGCCTAATGGAGTGCAATTCAGAAACCTTGATATTGAAATCATCTTATCATTAATTCATGATAACATGTCGATCAAAACTAAATGAACATAAGAAGAAGGCTTGTAAGAGCAGAGCAGAGCAAAAATATTACCAATGGCAGGCTGCTCAATGAGGATAGTCATCTTTGGTGATTCCGTGAACAAAAAGAGAAAGAATAAGGGGGACTCCGAAAGAGAGAAACGTAACAAGAAAAGAATGAAAGCTCAATGAATGGCGGTGGGAGACGAGATTACAACAGAAGGAGGTTATTTATACTAAAATCACAAAAAGTCCTTCCATGATATTTGGAATGTTTTCAAGTCCTTGACAATCTAAAAAGAAATCTTTCGAGTCCTCAACTGAAAATCTCAATAGCTTCCCTTAACTATTTTATCGGGAGAGGCGAGTTCGGATCAGAAGAGTCCAAACATGTGACAAAATAAACCTACACACGCCTCCCTTGATGCGCGTGTACTACACCCTCCAATCAAAGAGAAGTCTCCCCTTACCTACTGGTAAACAAATTTTCGAAATTAAAAACGTAAATATCTTCCAAGTCCCACGTAATTAAAACAAAAAGATAACAGAATACACGGAAGTTATAAAATTATCTAACATTTCGAGATAAGAAAAGAACATTAAGAGTAAGAAGATTAAATTTGGAAAATGCCACGTAATATTTGTTATCCTTAATTATTTTGGTTTAAGATAAATTAACCGGATAACAAACATAATTATCAGTTTATAGTGCCTGTCCGAATGCTTCGGTGTTAGGGTTCACGGGAATAGAATGATGATGAGGGTATAGTAACATTACTCCAAATTTAAAACGAGTAAAATCGGAGTAGGAACTGAGTCAGCTTTACGTGGATACACATCTTATTAAGCGGCAAAAATGGGCTAACTGACGCAGCATCTAGTCATGGCCAACCAGGGTCTGACTTTCTATTTTGGTTAATCAACGGCTGAGCTGTGACCATCATCACGATTCATGCAAGTGAAAGAGCAAATCAGAAGTTGAAATCCTTTCCGAGGAGTTATGACCACCGCAATAAACGGGGTGCATTTTGCCACGTCGGCGACTTGTCATAGCCGCATCCAGATGTTACTTTATGAGAGCCCTTTTCATTAATTGGTTTGAAGATTACAAGTTGCTGCAGTGAGGGGGAGCCAGCGGAGATTGTTATTAGTTTATTGCATGCCGGCTGTCTATATATAATAACCGACAACCGACACATCGGTAGCTTAAGTGACAGACTGCGTTGGCTCGCGTTAAACTATTGCCGTTTGGTACGTGAGACCTTTTTCGTATTAACGAAAATGAGATGCTCATGATCAAAATCAAATTCAAACCTGATGACAACATAACTGGACTGTAACACATTATTTTATTTTTTTTATTTTAATTTTAGGAGTATATGTGGAAATTAAGCATGCCTGCTTGTACCATGCCGATTAGACAACTACTGACTATGCTATGGCAACTTGATGATCAACTTTACTTGCTCGA
Source organism: Bursera cuneata (assembly GCA_026212285.1). Lineage (NCBI taxonomy): Eukaryota > Viridiplantae > Streptophyta > Magnoliopsida > Sapindales > Burseraceae > Bursera > Bursera cuneata. The sequence continues at coordinate 34,707 of JANLJB010000331.1, forward strand.
ATTATAAAGTTATAAGGTCAATATAGGATTGGATCGAAAAATCTTTTATTGTTTTGTTCAGATTAATATAGATAATCTCAAAAGCCGATTGGGATGTGACTCAGTTGTGGTTGTGCAAGCAATTGTTAATTCAAAGCTTACTTGTATTAAAAACTACAAGATAAAGCACACTTTTACATTTACTTATCGTCTCTTCTGAAGCAACAACCTATAAAGACCAAGAGTATGAAATTTGCTTAACTTAACCACAATCTGATGTTTATCAAAAATTTTAAGCAATTTAATGTTGAAATTTGGCATTGATTCCTTAGAATCTACCATTTATGAAATGCTTAAAACAATGTCTCATTTGACTATAAGATAAACCCATATTGACCAAACTGTCAATGATGGAAGCAATCTTGACTTGCCAAAATTGATGGTCTTGGATTATATATTATAACAAAATATCATATTCATCAAATAAACTATGTTAGAACTTCATAGATTTTTTGTTACATTTTTTTTATTTAAAAAAAAGAATCAAGGTACGAAATGTAACACATTTTTGGGAATTTAGGAGAAATAACATGATGAAGTAGGTGCTAAGAAAAATAGCCTATCCCAAAAAATCTTTGGATCTATTTAACTAACCTCACCTGAAATGCCAAAAATGTCATAGTATATATATTAGTATACCTTTTTTTTAACAATCTCTCATTTATCCACACAAAACAATCACAACATCGAAAATAGATTCGAGTTTGTTGCATCGAAGAGAGGAGAGAAGTGAAGTATCAGTCTTCGTTTTATCTTTTTTATCCATTTCGATGAAGTTTTTCATTAGAATTATTAGTTACTTTAGATTATGCATTAATCTCGAAAAAATTAAAAGTTGGATGGTTTATAGTTGTATATCGTAAATGTGATAAAAAATTTATAGTTAAACTCATCATTTGACCGAAATCTGACTAAAAAAAAAGGATTTTTGCGAATCTGAAGATATTAGGCCCATTAATACCCATTAAACCTGTTAATACTCGCTAAGCCTGTTAATGCCCGCTAATGCTCGTTATGCTCATTAACGGCTTAATGGGTCTAATATCTCTAGATTTATAAAAATTCATTTTTTACACTCAGATCTCATTTCAATTATCAGTTTAAGTACAGTTTTTTATAATATTTATCATACACAACTGTAAATCATCTAACTTCGAATTTTAGTGACAGTCATTGTGACAGCCATTTTGACACTAGCATTAGTACACAAATGACAATCATTAAAGCTTGTGCATGGATGTCACTCCCAGCGCTACCAGGATCATTGTCGATCGTAAGATCTTTCTATGCAATTTTGGTCGCGTATGAGTTGCCGTTTGGACGCGGGTAGACGGTCTTCATTCGATTTGCCATAGAATTTGTCATTTTATGGCAAACCACACAGTGCTTGACGAAGGAATTCATGCTGATAGATAGATCATCGGTCAGAGATTCATTTTATTATAGTAAAAACGTTGGACAAGTAGATATATCAATTGTCGACGGCAATTCATCCGACCATGATAATTTCTCCGTATTTTGTATTCAGTGTTTTTGAGAGCACTGTAAGAAAACCAACTAATGATCTGGGCACAATGTGATTATATGAATACTTTCAACGACGCTTACAATTCAAGAGTACGCTTCCAAATGATTCAAAGTTCAGTGCCAGGCGTTACTGGGAAGAGCCGTTGCGTGCGACGTGCCAGGAGGTTTACAGGTTCAACACACCTAACTGTTTATGTTATGAACACGTAGGCTCTGAGTAGATGTTTAAATATTTGCTAAAGAACAAATATCTGACGTGTAGCTTTTACCTGACTTTGTATTTGCACGCTGGATAAGACAAACCGTAATTGCTGTCTTCCCTTTTCTAGCCTTTTATTTTTTACATTACATTTTTGCCCTTGTTCATTTTCTAAACCGAAAGTCTTTATTTCTCTCCCACCCAACTTATCTACTCTTTCCAAAATTATTTTTGAGATTTTTATAAAAAATTAAAAAATGATCTGTTAATTGAGTTTTTGTCAAACTGATGTATAAATTGATTTTATCAATTTTCATAATATCTTATCAATATTTGGTACCAACGAAAAGCACAGTTCAGATCTCCTCAATCCGATTAAAACCAAGTTTTCCATGTTGAGGTTACCTTCGAATGGAAACAGAAACGGTGTTTTGTGTAATTTGGTTACAGGCGAAGGGCCCCAAAAGCCAGATTTTAGCCTATAAAAGGGGTCCAAAACTCTGATAAGTTCATCATCACTCATTTTCTCTGCCTTTTCTTCTCTGCCCCAATGACTGTGATTGTTGGTGGTAAATTCATTCTTCATTTATTCTATCCAATTCTTATACTATTTATTTCATAATATCATGTTTCTTAGTATATTAAATACGTTTTGATGTGATCAACTTTTGTTTTGATTTTCTTTTGTATATTATTAGAGCCTGTTTTTACCAACAGTACTACCCAAAATGTGGCCGTGAACGAGAATGAATCAGCAGCCGAAGATTTGACGCTCGACGGCGGATTTGCCGTCCCAGAGAACAATGCTTTTGGCCACAATTTCCGGTTTCATGCTGTTCATATATATTATTTCTCTTTTATTTTTTCTTTTCTTAATATAACAAAACAATTATTGCTAAGCTGTCAGTTACCTTTTTTACGCATACAACGTTCAAATACATGCAGAGACTATGAGAAAGAGAGTATCAGAAAATCAATCGTGGAGGAATTTTACAGGAACAATCACATTTACCAAACCTACGAATTTGTATAAAACATTCTTCGTACTTTAATTAATTAATGAAATTCTTTTCAACATTACCAGATTGACTTGAGCGGTGTGGATTGTTGCTGATTACATCACAGGCAAAGAAGAAGAAAGAACATTATGGGAAGCTTGGAAAGGCCGTGATGAGTATTTGGGAATGCTGTGAACTCCTCAACGAGTACGTCGACGATAGTGACCCTGATCTCGACGAGCCACAGATCGAGCATCTCCTCCAGACCGCAGAGGCTATCAGGAGAGATTATCCCGATGAAGATTGGCTGCATATCACCGCTCTCATTCATGGTAATCAACAACTACAAACAATGGCTCTCGTACTCGTAATCGTTCATGCATATAAAATAGTGATAAAATTAACATGCACGTATATATAAGTCAGTCTGATACGTGGACACGTTGCAGATCTAGGCAAAGTTCTGCTACACCCGTCATTTGGCGAGCAGCCTCAGTGGTGCGTTGTTGGTACGTTCGATTTGCTTTAACGTTTTGTGTGTACTGCGAGTCCGTTCAAAGATCGTGCATGCAAATATGTGTTGTACCTCTCTCATGCTCACTTGTATGCTTTTGCAGGTGACACGTTTCCGCTGGGATGTGCTTTTGACGAATCCATTGTGCATCACCAGGTAATTATTAGTCAAAAGTCAAAAGTCAAAAGTAGTCTGGTTAGCTGTTTCGTTCAAAATCTTATTTTTTTTTTTAAGATTAAATTATAGATTTGTAATTCATATGAAGCGAATATATTTTCAGTTTTTCAAGGACAACCCAGATTCTGAAATTCCAGGAATAAACACCAAGCTGGGCATCTACACTGAGAATTGTGGACTTGATCATGTCACCATGTCATGGGGCCATGACGAATACATGTACCTGGTATTTGATAATGTTAATGAGCTCTCTTCAGTATTACTCCCATGTCAGCGACAGCTTGGTTTTTCTTATAATAATATTGATGTGATATGTAAACACTATTATGAAAGGTCGCCAAGGGAAATGGGACTACTCTTCCACCGGCTGGACTCTTCATCATCAGATTCCATTCCTTCTATGGTGAGTTTGGCCACTCCTCCTTATCTATACTTAAAAGATTTCACTTGAATTATACAACAATTAATTAATACCATAACGTTATGTACAGCAATGCATCGATCAGGAGCTTACTCGTTCCTGATGAATGATGAGGACAAAGAGAAGCTGCAGTGGCTGCATGTATTCAAGTATTATTTCTTCATACTTACTTTAGACATTACATTAAGTAATCGTGGTTTATATAGTAAACAGATGAAGCCGTATATTACAGTACTGTTCTATTCGGTTATAATTTAGTAAATTGAACTCATATGATACTGTATTTATTGATTTTTGGAGCAGCAAATATGACCTCTACAGCAAGAGCAAAGTTAGGATCAACCAGGAAGAAGTGAAGCCTTATTATCTTTCTCTCATCAAGAAGGTATATAAATTAATATGTGTACATACATCTGCATTTCAATTAACATTTTGAGTTTTCTGATCCTTGTCTCTTTTTCCTTGGCAGTACTTCCCTGAGAAGCTCAAGTGGTGAAAAGAAATGAAGCATGCATGAAGCTTCCTTAGCAGCAGTAAATAAAGCAGTGGTTCTACATGCCACCAGGGCCCTTTGTTTTTGCACCCAGCTAGCTGCTATACTACTAGTTTATGGTCATAGCAAGTAGAAAAAACATTCCAGGCACTGCCTGATGATGTACCTTCCTTTGTCACCTCAGTGTATGGACTTATCTTTCCTTTTAATTAAGTGCTGTTCTACCTTATACATCGATTATGGGGCCTTTGTCTCTTTGATCACTGCTAATTTTTCGAATTTTTCCAATTGTTTAACAACAAAATGATGCAATTAAGTCCCCGATTGATGAGAGCTATTTGTCACTAGGTTGGGCTAAAGAACTTAAAACTCACAACTTCATCCAATGACAAAAAATTTTGTCTTGATGTATGTAAAAAATGTTCATCTTTGCACCTAGGCATGGATAAAGCCCAGATGAGTTGATTGAGCTTGGGCCTAGGCTGTCCAGGACTACATGTGATCTGGTTAATCAGAACTGAAACTTCATAAATACACATTACTGGTCTTGTCAGTTGCAGAGCCCATTTCTCATCCTTAAAAGGTAGAACTTTGAAGAGCACTTTAAATGACCAACAAGTTATCAGTTAAATGATACTTGAAGCATAAGAAAATAAAGAATCAATGCTTGTCTCCAACTAAACACTAATGAAAGCAAAAGGCTTATTTTTGTTTCTTTAGCAATTGGTTAAACAAGAGGTAATCAATTCTGTTAAAGTTTGGATAGGATTTACATATATCAACTTTACAGGTTCAATCTTTAAAGGCACCTTTAAAGATTCAAATACCACAAACATTATGATCCAAACTGATTTGTCCAAAACTATAGTAATAGACGTTGTTTAATATGTAGACATCAACCTTTCGGATAAAGCTTATTTACCTGTTGTTTCTGGTATCTTTAAAACAAATTGTGGGTTGTTTTCGGGTCCCAATAGCAACTCAACTTGTGAGTAAACATCCAATTTTTTAACTCAATTTCAGTGGACAAATACTTGATTCCACCTGTTGTTTTGAAAGTGTTGCCTAATCTTAATACATCTAATTTATTTTATTCTTAAAAGTAGCTTCGTTTCTATTGGATTTGAGATTGATTATGACTCTTCATACAGCTGTTGAGCTCTTTCATTCATTAACATATTAGACTTCTAAGGATAGTTTCAGATTGAACCTGTATGTGCAAGAGGTGTTATACTGAGGAAACTCATGGGCCATGTTTTAGTGAAACGTAAACGAACCCAGTTTGAATATTGAACCTCAGGCGATTCTAAAGAAAGGAAAGTTGAATAGAGCAGAATAGATTCATCTAATACTTAAACCATCGATATCAATACCATGGTACCCTTTTCCTAAAGAAATTGAAATCAAAATTTGATTACTGCTTTTAAATGGTTCGTACATCAAACAAGCTGTTGTTCTCAACTTTCAAACCCTCTTTAGACTTTGGAGCAAGCAAGTCCGAAAGAGGCTTTGATATTTATCAATAAGCAAGACTATCCACTGCTATATAACGTGATCTGAAATAGCTCAAAGCAGCCAACACCAATTTTTAACCACCAACTAGAAACTTCCAAACAAGTTGAAGTTGAAAATTTTGCCTCTTCTCTTATCATGACTAACAATTCAGACCAATTCAACCCATATAATAAAATAAAATAAAATTGTATCTATCAAAAACATCACTCTCGGAGATCTTGTATATAAAAATCAACCAAACCTAGGACACATACTGCCCACCATAAAGCAAAATGATATGTTATAATTCTATTACTCGACTATGACATTCAACGGTAGCAAATCCTCCTTGTATCAAATCAACACCTGCTTTACAATTTACAATTACTCACTTTCACTTCCCAGCGTACGTACTCGTTGTCTGACGCTTGTAGGGTCCTCAAGCATCTAATAAACCCCCACTAGGGCTTTTCCGATTTACTTATCTCATCTTGATTTTTTATTAAGATTCTGAAGAAGAGATGTTGATTAGTTTATTTCGGATTGGATAGCTACCGTCTCTGAATATGTAGCGACCACTGCACACTGACTTGGGGGTGAAGAAAGTTGCTGAACACTTTTCCATGAGGACTCACATGTTAATTATTATTCTTGGCCAGGGTTTATGATTTTCTAAACGTCTTGAAAAATATGAGAGGACTGGTCGTCGTGGAAAACATGCTGTGGCAATCTTCCGTACTAATCCCAAAGAATTGTTGTTATGGAGTTTCATAAATTAAACAAATAAAACTTCAAATACATTTAACACAAATTTCAATCCTTGCAATCCCTTAACGCTTATAAGTCAAATTGATTTGTTTTTCATTTACCCGGCATGTCAATTCAAATCAATTTACTCTTTTATTGTTTATACATTTTTCAAAATAATTTTAATTAACATAAATATGTCGGATATCTGTTCCGTATAAGGGTTAAATGAGTTAAATAGATTACGTGAGTTGAATGTGAAATCGTTATAAAAATAATTAAATGAGTCGTATCTGTATCAGAAAAAATTTTATTAGTTTATATCTTGATATTATACAAATATAAATTATCATAGATATCAAACCAATATAAATTACCAATCTTACATAATGTTACTTTTATGGTTTTTAAAAATAATAGTATTTTTCTCTATTAATTACTTATAAGTTTTATTGATTATGCGACCTCTTCGTTTACTTTCACATAAATCAAACTTTACATTAAAATAATAACAACACATTTATTATTATTTTAATTATAAGCATGAAGGACTATTTGATAAATTTTTATCTTATATCATGTTAAAAATGATTTATTCTAAAATCTTAAGTTAATATATAGTTAAGAATTCAATTCTCCTAGTTTGTTTATCAAAATATTATATTAATTTTTAAAAAATTGTGAAAAATATAAAATATAAAAGATAAGAGGAAGTTAAAGGGGTGGAGGATTTGCTTTCCACGTGGCCCTCTATTTATTATTCTACATGGAACTGCAAAAAGTAGAAGGAATTGAATTAAGAAGCCCACTAATAAATTATTCCTGCCATCTTTCCCTTTTTACTAGAAAGCCCTTTCAAGATCCTCCAAATCCCAGTAACGTTGACACCTCCTTGTTAAAATACTTTTTTAACCTTGGAGACCTCCCCGCCTACCTCACGTCTACCATTTCATTCGACCAACCATCACCATTATTCACATTTCTTGCACTACTTGTAAATTGAAATTAAAAGTCTTGACGGAGATTTTATGTTCATGAAATCCACCGCTGCTGATTATATATAAATTTTAATCTAATATGTCTTCTGTAACACAGTGACAGAGGTGAAAACTGCCTCTAACACAGTTCCATTGCGAACCGAATATGTCTTCTTTAATTTTGATCCAAAAACAGTAGCCTACTCCATGTTATAGCAGACGTACTACTGCTCTGTATCTTGTCTAGAATCTACTGTCAAACTTTATTATTATTAGTGTTTGATATCATGATGACAAACCGCGTGGTAGGTTTCGGATTCAGGCCATAAAGACATTGCTGGTGGTGGAGCTTGCGATTAAGAAATGTGTTGTGAAGTGTAATAATGGTAATCTCCCACTCGTTTTATTAGTTCTCTCACTTGAATATTGAATTCCTCCTCCGTCTATTCATTATCACGTGAACGTGTGGACGGTATAGGCCATCGGCCGCCATGCCTTTGCCTTTACTGCACGGCAATAACTGCATCAGCCATGATAGGTGGGCACGTATGCAGATAAAATATTGGTAAGTTTGCATGAAATTTAAATAGAAATATCTAAAAATTTAAATAATAATAAAAGGAAAAGTAGCTGTAATATATTACTATTTAAGTGATTTTATATGGGGTAAAAATATAATATATTAGAAAAAAATAATAGGAAAGAGATAAAGTAATGTCAAATCACACGAATCTCAAAACCAAGAGACCAGCAGATAACGCCACGTATTGCCCTGAAAAGCCGTGGCAGTCAGATAGAGATGTCGCGTCAACAACAGTGGATAAGGACAAGGACACGTGTTTGGTCAAAGACGCAAAATAGGGGACACGTAAAGATCATCCGTACAAGTTGGAGTCGATGAGGAGCAAGATTTTTTCTGGTACGACCACCCACCACTCTTTGTGTTTTGTCTGTCGACTCACTCACCTCTCTGTCCCTCAGTGCCTTTGCCCCAGGCCATGTGTCCTAGGTTTTGCGTTTGTGGCACCATCTCTGCCCTTCTTCCTCTGCTTCTTCACGTGACCATCATCCCTTCCCTTCTATTATATCTCTGCACTTTTCTCTTTAAATTAATTAAGAAATTTTGAAGCAGAAAAAAGAGGAGTGGGGAAGGACAACACTTTCAGGGATGCTTTACCTAACCATGTGACTGGTCACACATTCCCACGGCATCAACTTAATCCACTCACTGTTCCTTCGGATATGCATTATATCACTCAATCTCATCGTATTTTAGAGTTGAGGTGACACTCTTATAGGATAAATGTAATCATAATATCAGGACTAGACTCCATTAATTTTCTTTCCTAGTGACCACCCGGATTGCCCATTTTGAAATTTGGTGAGGGATTGTTAGGGTCTACTCTGTCCCTGGTCAACTTCTGTACGTTTTACTTCCCCTTGATTAAAGAAACTTTCAGTGACATGATTGATGTTTGTTTGTGATTAAACAGCAGATCACTCTGATAGTCCCACTTATTCCTGTAGTAGAAAAAACAAAAAACTATGAGCCCTTCTTTCGTTAATGGTCGGTCACTCAAGAGTAATGATATTCAGAAGTCGAACCAAATTCATTTGTCTCATACTGTGATTAGATTCAAGAAGAGACTCCACTAACCACAACTAAGATTGGATGAGAATTAACATCAACTAAGAAAGATTTCAGACAACATTTTCCTTTATTAATTTTTAAAATAACTAAAATGATTATATTTTTATCATCCTTTTTTTTTTTTATTCACATTTTCGCAGCATATGCAAATGTCTCAAAAGTTACATCTTTAATTAACCATTCAGCACCAAGTAAATATTTGTTGTGAAATGCTAGAGAATTCGGTCACAGTAACCGATGCTACTGTTCTCATGCACAGAATCGTACCAAATCCACTGTTCAGAGAGGACCAAAAGGAATTACGTGCCGCTGCAAATTTAGGTGTGTGTCCAGCCCAAAGTGCCAGGTGTTGGGTGAAAATCACCTTCACGAGTTCTTTATCTATCTCTCGTTCTTTTAAGGGCAAATGTCCACAAGATTCGGAACTTTAAAATTTAATAGGTTTGGCAGGTCGCATGTAAGGCATGACAATTTAACTAATCTAAATAGTTTGATAATTCAATTTCAATTTTGAATAATGTTATATTTTAAATAGTTTGATAAATAAAAATTAATCATGTAAGGTATATTTTATTAAACAATCAAATAAAATATAAATCATTCTATCCAACTTAATTATTTTTAGAATAATGTTATATTAGTACAAAATTTTTATTTCAATTTTGTATCCCAAATTAATTAGTTATCAAAAGTAATACTATAAATATAAAATTGTATCTTAATAGGATATTGTTCACACTGGTAAGATAAATACAAAAAAAATAAATATTAATTTTATTTAATTTATTATTTATTTAATATTATATCAATTTAAAATATGATATTATAATACAAATTTCGTATTTATAAATTTATACTATACAATTTTCTAGAAGATTAGGGGAGGTTCGTGACTACTTTTGAAACGTTGAAGGTATCTTTGTGATTTTATGGAACTTGACGAAAGGAAAGATATTTTATTTTTTCTTTCACAATCTTCACGTAAAGTAGGCGAGAATTTGATGCTTGTCCTCGATTGCACTCATCTCTATCACATGGCTGCTTCACTCGTAACGATAGACCAATTACACGTGTCTCACGACACCAATTATTCACGAAATTGATAACAGTATCTATTGCTGCTTCTTGCCGTGAAGAGAACTCCATGATCCAAAACGGCAAATCGTTTGCCGAATAAGATGAGCTATAACGAGTAATGCCACCATTTGGGATAAACATTTTTCTCTTCTGCGATTGGAATCAGCTGGTTATCTTTAATTGGAGTGGGTCCTCCATCAATTGGGTGGATAGGACCCATCTTGAATTGATGACCTGACTGCACATCCAGAATTTTATGATTCGTTTCTTAATTACACTATAAATATTATCTCATTTAAGCAAATTTGTGGACCTAAGAAATATGTAATAGATTAAGCAAGGTTTCCTCATAAATCATAAGTCGCCGTTAAGGGAATGAATTATTTTACAAGTTTTCTTTATTATTCTTCTGCATTTTCTCTTTCTTGTTATTCTATAATCATCACCAAATGGCTTCTTTTTTATTTTTGTTTTCTCTTTTTATCTCTTTAGACTTGTATCAACATTCATTTCCATTTTATTTATTAAATAATATAATTGATTCTTGTTAAAGTATTTAGCTTAATTGTCCACTATCGGATATTATGCTCGCGAACAACCTAAGAAACTCACAAAGTAACAAATTATTCCTCAACAACATATCTCCGAAACCTCAACTCATTATTATCAAATATTGTTCACTTTGGAAACACAATTTATCGTAGTCTTTTTATTTTCAGCTTTTGTAATCCAAAAAGCTTCAAACAATCTAAATAACTCTAATGATGTTTAACTTATATAAATATAATATTTTAAATCAATGTGGTATAGTATAAAATGATATTAGAGCCCATCCTAACTAGAAAAATACAGATGTTCAAAGTAGTCAAAGAATGACGTCACAAATTGCTTATAAATAATGTGTTTTAAATAAGTTAAATACTATGTGAACCTGAGGTATTTTGGGTTACAAAATCCAATAAAAAAAAAAACGGTTGAATTATGTATCCAAAGCATACAACATGGACTAGTTTAGTATAAAATTAAAATTCAGGTTCTAAAAATATATATCATATATATACTGATACCTTTATGTTATAGAAAAGATTATGGAATAAATAAAATAGTTTTAAGTCATTGAATCATAAAATAAAAGATAATATATTATACTTTATGAGGATTGACTTTTTGTTTAAAATATTTATTTTTATAAAACAATAATGGGAAAACATCTTAAAGTTTATGAAATTTTATTGAAACGATTTAATAATTTTATGCATGGATGATTCATATTCCCTTCAGAAAGCAAAGTGACAATAATAAATTATAACGTAGAACATGGTAAGACAAATGAGAAAAACAAAAGTGATTAGAGGGTTACTTGTAAATTGAGATGTGACATTGTATTGTATGTCGTCTTTCGATTATGACTAGTTGATCACCATAACAATTTACAATGAATTATGCCACAAAAAATAAATTATTCGTTCCACTGTAATTAACAATCAGCAAATACGCGACATGTCTAATCCTTAAAGTGTGCCCACCATCGAATCATATAAGTTATCGTATTCCTCAAATGTAAATTTCAAGAATCTCTCTCTCTTTTTTTATTTTTTAAGGGTTGTATATATGCCTAGAGCTTAAGTTACTATTTAATTTTATTTTGTGTATTTATGGACATATTTTAAATAATTTTTGAAATACATTTTGAATAGTTGAAATTCCAATGTGTTGCATAATTATAGTATTTTAAACAATAAGTTTGTTAAATGCGATATTGATTATTTAAGATACATAGTTTTAAGGTAAAAAATATGCTAAATAATAGTGTCATTGATTTCAACCGTAATATATACATATATAAAGTGTTAATTGTAATATTCTTTTTGTATAAATCACGAGCCATTAGATTCATATATTTTGAATGTTTTTGATTGATTCTAACTATAACATTGTTACATGTGTTAGATTGTATAGTAATTATTTATAACTAATTTATTTAATCAATAATATTATTGATATAAAATATGTTTCTCAACTGTGATATGACATTATATGACTAGTAAAATAAATTTATCTGTATTTATTATTTTAATTTTTATATATTCATCTTACTACTCACATGATGCTACATCAGTTGAGATACAAAGTTAGAATAAAAACTTTGTATCCATGAAGTTTCTCTTATTTTATAATTAATTTTATGTTATATCATTGAACTCAAAGAATTGATTCACGTTTATCGAATTATGATTTTAATATATTCCCACTATTCAAAAACTTTTATTTTATAAAGAATTATATTAATTTGTTTAATTAAAATCTTAAGAAATTGAATTAAAATTTTAATAAGTAATCATCATAGACAATCCTTACCTTTTCTATTTTTTCACTCATATGTAACTTTTATTATTTTTATTTTTTCTCATCATTAAGTTTTTAAAAAGTTACTTCTAAGTCCTTCAATTAAAAATTATTTTAGTTAACATCTATTAATCTCCATATTTCAATAAATTCACTATTTTACCCTTACTAACATATATAAAAAATAATTAATTTTTTAAGGACAATATTAAGTTAAACGACAATTACTCTTGAAATAAATATTAATATGTGTTAATATTGTTCATTAAAAGTAATTTTAATATATGTTAAAGATAATTTGGTTATTTAATTTAATATTATATTTTAAAAATTAAATCATTTTTTTAAATGTGTTAGTAAAGATAAAATAATAATTTTATTAAAATATGAAGATTAATATATGCTAACTAACAAAATTTTTAACTGGAGTATTTGATAAGAGATTTAAAAAAAATTAAAAATAAGAGAAGATAAAAAGAATAAAAATTTTATATAAATAAAAAAATAAAGATGATCAATAATAATTATTTAAATTTTAATTAAAAAACAGTAAAAAAAATAGAAAATGAATACAAAGCGACTACCAACTTATATTCTTTCGTTTAAATTACGTTAGATATGGAAAAGGTAAAAGGATTCTTCTATCATTAATAAGAAATAAAATGTCAATCACTCATTTATTTCCACTTCCGAAGATAAATAAAAAAAAAGAAAGAAAGAAAGGATTTGCCTTTTTTTTTTTTTTTCACCGGTTGTTTTCATCTTTATCCTGAGCATATTTTATTTATTTCCACCGACTCTGGAACACTACGGGCGTGTCCAGAATAAATATTCAAACCCAATTATCATAAATAACAGCGTCTAATCATACTATCACTAAGTTCAAATCACAACGTGCCACGTGACGACAAACCCACCACAAAAAAATGTCGAAAATCCATATCCAGCCTTAGCTCAGTAAATAACTAACAGTCATGTAACTCAAGCACTTCTCTGCGTTATTAATTTTTAACCGCAGTGCAAAAGGCTGCTCATAGATAATTAACCTAACCATGGCGAAGTGTAACTCGAGTTACCCAACCAGGGTTAAATCTCCACTCCTCAGCAGTTTATAAACGGAAGAGGAGCCTGGGCTGTTCCCCTAAACAACAGCAACCACAACCAAACAGAAGAAACTGAAAATGATACTCGGCGAGCGTCACCGTCCGAATCCGACGGTACACGTTCCACCGTGGCCACAGCTTCACGATGATCCAACGGCTGATGTTCTATCTCCTCACTCCATTAACGGCAATGCAAACGGCAGTCCTGACGGCAAGTACCCGTACTATCTCCAAGAAGCCTTGGCGGCACTTCAACCTTACTTACCGTCAAACGACCAGGATTTGGACTCGGATACTGAAATTAGTTGTCTGGATCCGGACTCTCCAGTGGACGCCTACTCTTGTGATCATTTTCGCATGTTTGAGTTCAAGGTGAGGAAGTGCGCGCGTGGCAGGTCGCATGACTGGACCGAATGCCCCTATGCTCATCCAGGGGAGAAGGCGCGCCGTCGCGACCCGAGAAAATATCACTATTCGGGTACGGCGTGCCCGGAGTTTCGTAAGGGAAGCTGTAAGAAGGGTGACTCGTGCGAGTTTGCTCACGGCGTGTTCGAGTGCTGGCTGCACCCGGCTCGGTACCGAACTCAGCCATGCAAAGACGGGCCGAGTTGCCGGAGACGGGTATGTTTCTTTGCTCACACACCGGAGCAGCTTAGGGTACTTCCTCAGCAGAGTCCAAGAAGTGTCGATTCTTCTTGTGCCAAAACGCTTTCGTTTTTGTCGTCTCCGGAGTCTGTTTCTCCTCCTATGAGTCCACGAGCCGAGTCGCCCATAACTCAGTCTCTGAGTCGGTCGCTGGGTTCGACGTCGATCAATGATGTGGTGGCTTCGTTAAGGAATTTGCAGTTGGGCAAGGTAAAGTCTTTGCCATCTTCCTGGAATATACACATGAATTCTTCTGGGTACGGATCTCCACGCGGACCGATGCTCCGACCCGGTTTCTTCAGTTTACCTACGACCCCAACCGGGGCTCCAAACAGACCCGGTGTTAGGTACATGGATATGTTTGATAATTGTTGCGAGGAAGAGCCTGTGATGGAGAGGGTAGAGTCAGGGAGGGACTTGCGCGCTAAAATGTTTGAGAAGTTAAGTAAGGAGAATTCTCTGGAGCGGGTCGGACCTTCGCCCTCTAGTGGGGCTCCTGATGTCGGGTGGGTATCCGAATTGGTGAATGGATCAAACTGAAGTGGGTCGTGTCGTTTGGTTCTGAAGATTTGATAATTGTTTCTTGGTTGAAAGTTGAAGGTATTTTATTGGGTTTTCTTTTTCTGTTTCCTCTTCAGTGTGCATAGTACTTGAAGGAGAAGAGAGGGAGTGGAATGGTGGAGAATTTTGGAAGTAACAGATTGAAGATTCCGTGTATATATATTAGAAAATATTATCAAGTTATGGACGAAGAAGTGTAGAATCACTTTTTCGAGAATTTGTTCAGAAAAAAGTAATTTCCGACTTTTGTATAGGTAGCAGACATGGATGATTCCCTCGCTTTTATTTGATATTTGTTGTTTATTGCACTTATTATTATCATCATCATCATCCACCTTGCTGAAGCTGATCCCCTATTATTATTGTAAAAATTTCGGACTTATGTATTAAGTACTTGTACTTTTTCCAGATTAATGCAATGTCTATACTTCTATCTTCTATCAGAAGTGATCGACTTTTGTCGTTTATCTTCATATTACTGTCTGTAATTCCAGGATTTGGTATATTATCTCTTCTACAATGTTTGTATACTAAGTGGGTTTTCAGAATCCCTTATGAGCGTTATAGATCAGACTTTAACGATGTCGTCTTGGAAGGGATGGCCCTGTGTCATTTCATTAAAAAAACAAAAAAAAAAAAAGTTCAAAGAATAGTTGAGGAATGAGGAACCTGTTTAAATTTCGGAAAATTTTAAGTCGTCCATTTTTTATTAGTAGGGAAAAAGTAAGCATAGCATGAGGAATTACGGAGTGATTTACAAAGGAAGGTGAAACATTGACTGTATACTGAAGGAAAATAAATAAATATCTCTGACAAAGGCAAAGCTTTAGCAGTGTCTCTGACGACTGAGCTGGGCTCTCTCTTTTGGCTTTCAACTTTGCTTTGCTTGAGGTCACATATTTAACCCCTTCTAACACGGAACATCATGACCCTGGAAAAGTCTTCTCCCTTCTTGAATAACGTGGCTTTTGATAATGGACACCCGAGTCCTCCACCGTCCGATTCTCCATTATCTCTTTTCACAAGGTCCATCCTATGGTGCATAGAGTTCGACGTGATCGTGATGCCAATGCTATGATGGCAATTGATTTAGACGTCCAGAATTTACTGGCATTGATTATAAGCATTTACCAACGAAACCATGGCGTGCTTCACACTGTCGATTTCGGTCCAATCCACACGTAGTATGTTGCTGGAGGCTTTGTGTAGACTTTTTTCGAGTAATATTTTTTTCGTGGATCTTGTTTTATCGCATGTAGATGTGGGATGCTCTGGTGCTAGTGTTCTGAAGAGGTTTAAGACAAGACTAGCAAAAGTATCAATATATAATTCGATATTTGTAATTTATTTCATAAATTTTAGTAATATGAGAAAATAAAATAAAAGTACTTAAATAAGAGGAAAATTACATTATAAAATATTATATTATTAAAAATTATAAAAAATAGTAAGATTAAATTTGTACTCTTCTAATAATAATTGATCGATTATCATTTTTAAACTGTAATAGAAAATATAATGTGAATATATTATTTATGTCAAACTAAATAAATAAAAATTAAGAAAAACTTAAATTCTATTTATAAATAAAATAAAATAAAATTAATTAAAATATAATTTGTATTAAAGTACGAATGAAAGATTTGTAGACGCAACTCAACCAGTATAATTAAGGGAGGTGTATTCAATTAAGACTTTTAAAGACTTTTTATAACTGAATGACTTTTATAGACTTATAGACTTTTAATGACTTTTA
>JANLJB010000332.1:0-14770 GCA_026212285.1 Bursera cuneata
TTTCTCATTTTTTGAGGTTTAATACGAATTGTAACTCCCCTTGTTTACTCTGCTTGCAGTACTTGAGTAATGAGAAATTCTTAGAAGAAGTAAAATCTCGAACTCCAATGGGACGCATCGGAGAGCCGAAGGAGGTCTCATCCTTGGTTGCATATCTATGCCTACCTGCAGCCTCCTACATAACAGGGCAGACTATTTGTGTTGATGGAGGATTGACAGTAAATGGATTCTTTTTTCCAGGAACTTGAACTTGGGTGCCAGTTCCCCATGGCTGGGCTGAGTGACGGCTCGATATCTTGTAGGCTTTTGTTCAATAAACTTGCAGTATCTATCTCCAACTACCCTATTTGTCGTGTAACTCCCCTATTGGTTTTCTTATACTTTTAGATAATTAGGTAATAAAATATTAATAGTTTAAATAAAAAAAATTAAATAAATATATAAACAAAAAAATCATTCAATCTTAAATTTTATAAAAATAATTATTATCAATAAAATATTATATAATAAATAAAAAAATTTATTTTCTATTTATAAAACCCATTAATTAAATTAAAAATCTGATAATTAATAATAATTTCATCGATTTAAAGAAATTTTTTAACAAGATCTCAACCTTTTATTTTACAAATTTATCTTTTTTTTTTAACACTAAAAATATATAATTTCTAAACGAATATATATAATTAAAAGAAAACCGATTTTTTTTTTTTTTCAACATTTTTCACAATAATAGTTGCACATGGATATTAATGAAGACAAGACGGAGACATAATCAAGGAACCGATGAAAGAGTAGTGACCAATTAATTATTGAAAACTCAAAGCCGGTCTGCCTAAGCTAATCCAAATTGAAGTTGAAGAAGATCAATCGGGTTGGACACGTGTTCGATTATGGTGAGAGCGATTTTAATGCCCAATGATGAGATGATGACCCGTCCATTGATTAATTTAATTATTAAGATTAACAAATAATCAAACCCTATAAACTAATCAGTGGTTGAGAATGAACAGTTCAGGTCTTCGATTTGGTGATCATCCATGGTGCTTATTTTAATTTAAAGATCGAGAATCCTTGATTAATTAATTGTGTGAGCCTCAGTGTCTGATTATTTTAATTTCTTAATTAATTGCGTGCACTACTCATAAAGAAAATCAAAAGGTTGTATCAGTATTTATTAAAATCTAATAATTTATGAGACACAATTGAATTGTAGTCATTTGTTTTTAATTTAAAATCAAATAATCAACCTAAAATATTTCTTGTCATTGACGATCGAGATCATTAACACATATATGAAATTATAATATGTGACAAGTCTTTGACTGAATTTTTATTTAAATTAAAATAATCCTACAAAGAAGGAGCCGCTCACAGAGAAGCCATGTTTTAATGCTTATTAATTATAATATATAGTTATGGAAGTTGGCTTACCTTTGTTTCAAGCAAAATATTATTTAAGCTTATCATATTTCCAACTCAAGTCGTACACCCAACTTTACTGGCATTTCTTTCCTCCACGGCTCTACCCCGCAACACTTCACTCTCCCGGATTAAAAAAAAAAAAAAAAAGTAACTTTCGCATGCACATCTTAATCTAAGTAAGTAAGTAACATCGTCACCGTATTGATTTTTTTGTAACATTCAGACATCCTAAAAATGTAAAGTTTATTTATTTATTTTTTTAATTTAGGAAGAAAATAACTATAGAGGATGCATAAGGTGACATCATGAGGAAAGTATATGTGTACTGGCTTGTCACATCTCTTCTTCGTCTATAATACAAGTGCAAGTAAGAAGCAATCAATTTAGTTACAGGTCCCATGCATATCTTGATGATGAGTCGTCCTACAATTACCATTGAGTGAAACTGAAACAGTACTGTCGAGTTATGTAAGGTTCGGTTGGTCACATCTGAAACTTTTTTTAACTGATAAAACGTACTCATTCTGAAAAGCTTACCAGCTCATGCGTCAATCAAGTGAAGTCCCAGATGGAAAGCAAAGCCTAGGCCTAGCTCTCTCTGAAAGCTGAAAACTTCACCCCCTACACGAAACCTCCACCACGCGTACATTAACACACCCTTCCTTACGCTACTCCAAGCTACCACGAGTCACTGTCACTACATGCCTTTGTCTCACAACGTGTCCGCCTTCTCACACCACGTACCCCCCCCTCTCTCCTCTCACTCTTTCTCTTTTTTCACCACCCTTTCCCGCCACCTGTCCTCCCTCCCCCAATCCCTTTTCTCCGCGTAGCCCGTCTTTTCTCCCTCTGCCTAGGAAAGGAAAAACACACTGCGGATTGAGTTTCCCCAACTTTCCATTTCAAACACGAAGATGACTTGACGACCTAACCTAACCTAACCAAACCAAACCAAAACCACACCACATTACATTCCCGTTCGAATTAAAAAAATAACTCTGGTTAGAACCTAACTAGGGTGGTCGTGGTCGTGATAGCCTTTGTCTCTCACGTGGCGCTTACTTTACCTTCTTGTCAACTTCATAAACAGGTACAGTACAATTTCTTGCCAGCCAGATTCCACACGTGGAGCCTTAATCTAAGGGGTCAGACTGTTCGGTTAGAAGTATTGTCCCCACTCACTGTACTCCTTTTCTGCCGTCGCCACGTATCCCACTCGTTTCCCTCCACGTTTACGTAGAATCGTTTTTGTTGATTTTATTGCTGCGCCCCTACCTGATTATAATCGAGTACGGTCACGCCTTTATTCAGCAACTTAAATAAATATCTTCTGGGCCAAACTGTAAATATGATATTTTTGTGGGGTACACCTTCACGGTGAGTTTTATAAAAAAGAAAAGAGTCGCTAGCGTCATGATTGTTCAAACGCCGTTTCGGTTACTGAATAGAAAAAGCATATATTCTTGGAAACGGTTGTTGAGAAGCGGACGGGTCGGGTCGAGGGGTGGGTGGTGTTGGGATCTGAACACGTGGAGAGGGATGAAGGAATGGTGCTCTAGATATTCTGTAAGCGTCAACGATGTTGACAGGTGGACCCGGGTTCCTCAATCAGAAGTGATACGTACTAGCATTTAATTGGGCCACAAGACCCACGCAGAATAAAGTCGGAATTTGAAAATTCTAAAAAAAATCGTGGCTCAATCTCGTATTCCAACATAGAGACACGTGTTACCAAGTCAAATTAAATCGAAGTGAGAAAGTAGGAGAAAGAAAAAATAAAAAGGATAAAAGAATGGTTTAAAGTTTCAAACCGAAACGACGCCTGGGAGGGCCATACATGCGTGTCAGAAAAGGAAGACGCTCTTATGTCGTTGTTTGTAGTTAATTGGGCCACGCATCTCTCTGCCAGATGGAAGGATACACGTGTATGAGTTTAACGGAAATGAGAAAATGGGATCGACGGTGGAGATGATTTGGTTTAGGCGGGGAAGCACTACGTCACGCACACTAGTAGCTGTTCGGTCAGCCCTTACGGTGTTGGGCAGCTGCCCGTGAGAGTGCACAAAGAGAAGACTCACTTACAGGTCCCTACGTAAATTGCCTTCCATGACCATGAATGAACACTCCTCTTAAAAGGCCTCTCTTGAGCGCGCGCCACCCTTCTCTTTCATCATTTTCATTTGGAAGAAATATCAAACCAAATCATTACATTGAAAGCTTTCGCCGCAACAACTTCTTGCTGGAGACAAACAGAATCCTGAACTTGGGAGAAATTTATAAGGTGTGTAATGGCGGAGATATGTTGTGGAGTTGTGAACGAGAGTGAAACATCAACGCCGTGTCAGCCGAGTTCGCGTGCGGCACGCCGACGGCGAATGGAGATCAGGCGGTTCAAGTTCGTTACTGGAGTGGTGACACCACAGACGGAAAACGAGGCGAAGAAACGACCGAGGTTGGAGGGGTTTACAACGTCGTGTTCTCGTGACTGCGATAATGCACTAGAGAACTGCGCTTCAGGTGAAGACAAAACGCAAAAGATAACAAAAGGAGAGAACGGAAGATCCGAAACAAACGAGATGATTTCATCAAGTTATGGTTGGAGTTCGTTACCTTTAACAGCTTTACCAGATCCGGAATCTTATCCGAAATACGGCGTCGCCTCTGTTTGTGGTAGAAGAAGAGACATGGAAGATGCAGTCTCTGTTCACCCGTCGTTTTATCGCCGAAATTCCGAAAACACCACTGATGAATTGCACTATTTTGGCGTTTACGACGGCCACGGCTGCTCTCATGTATATAATTCTAAATCTCTAATCTAAAATTTACAAAATTAAAAAACTTGAATCAAAGAATTTTTCCATAATTTATTTGTTTTTTTAATTTTAGGTGGCGACGAGATGTAGGGAGCGGCTGCATGAACTAGTTAAGGAAGAGCTGGAGAGTAAGGGAGCGGAAATAACGGAATGGAAAGGCGCATTGGAGCGAAGCTTCATGCGTATGGACAAGGAAGTGAATGCGTGTAATGGTGCAGATGTAAAGGCTACTTGCAGGTGTGAGCTTCAAACGCCTGAGTGCGACGCCGTTGGATCTACAGCGGTTGTCGCTATCGTAACGCCCGACAAGATCGTCATTGCCAATTGTGGCGATTCCAGGGCCGTTTTGTGCCGTAACGGCAAGGCCCTTCCTCTGTCGTCTGATCACAAGGTTCGGATTATTTAAATTTATTTGTTTGTTAGCTTATAAAATTATAATTACTAATATGAAGACTTTGGCTTATGTTATTCATTGTTCTGATTGTGGTTGGTGTGAACAGCCGGATCGTCCGGACGAGTTGAACCGGATCCAGGAAGCGGGCGGTCGGGTCATCTACTGGGAGGGCCCACGAGTTCTTGGAGTTCTGGCCATGTCGAGAGCCATAGGTGACAGCTACCTGAAACCGTACGTGAGCTGTGAGCCGGAGGTAACGATCATGGATCGGACGGCCGAGGACGAGTGCTTGATATTGGCGACGGACGGTCTGTGGGACGTGGTGTCAAATGACACAGCATGTGGCGTTGCGCGTATGTGCTTACGTGGCAAGGGTCACGCAGCGGCCGCGGGAGCAACAGTACCAGCCACCGCACCGGGTTCCCCGTCGGAGAATAAGGCGGGTTCCACTCAAAATGGAATGGAGATAGTGGACAAATCTTGCTCGGACGCGTCGTTGTTGCTGACGAAGCTGGCATTGGCGAGGCACAGCGCTGACAACGTGAGCGTTGTGGTGGTGGATCTGAGAAGAGCCACGTAGCCATAATGGAAACAGAAAGAAAAGAAAATACTTATTTTTTGTTTTTAAAAAACAGAAACAAAAACCAAAAAAAAAAAAAAAAAGGGAAAAATGTCTNAAAATACTTATTTTTTGTTTTTAAAAAACAGAAACAAAAACCAAAAAAAAAAAAAAGGGAAAAATGTCTAGGGTTAGTACATTGGGGTGGCAGTCAGTTTTGGTGTTTTTTGTGTCCCGGTTTTTTAGTTTTACATCCGGTGAAGGAGAAAAGAAGAAATGAAAGCAGTTGCAATGGAAAATGGCCACGTCGTACGCCATATTCCCCATAGCAAAATAAACCAAAACACAAAAACTACTGGGTTTTGATTTATTTTGCTGGCGTTTTTCCTTTCCATTGATTTTATTTTTCTTGTTTTCATTTCAATCCCAATCTCTTTGCCGGGATGGTAAATATAAATATGTATTAACAAGTTTCCCAAGTAAATAGTGTCTCGGAAGAAACAGTAATTTCAATTTGCCAAGCAGTGCTTGTGTTACAGTTAATTGCACTTTGATTTCTACTTTTACTTTACTTTACTCGGATACTATAGAAGACAGCAACCGGGACCGGACCCTGTGTTCGGGGATTTATCACATGTTGTCTTCATAATTGGCGTTGTTGACTTGAGCTAAAGTGAAGATTTTTAGCATTTAAAGGACACCTGCAAACGTGATCGAAACAAGGCAAAACTTAACATCAGATCACACACTAATCGCGTTTCCATGCACGTTGTATTGATGAATGAATACATACGTACGTACGAGTACTTTGAAACGTTAGAATTTTGAGCTTTTTGATATTTGTTAAAACTTTTTTCTTTTAGTTGGGAAATTGGCAAAGCTTCGGATGCAACAACGAAGCTGTGCTTATGATTGAATATGGTTCACGTGTCATATTGGTCACACTCTTTGTAAACCAGCAACAAGTATATGAAGCTTTAATCGTTGGGGGCATATAGTGCTCCTCGGCTTTTTCATTCCATTTCTGTAATCACGTAAGACATCAATCAATTCTTCTGCTTTTAACCGGATTTTTACAAACCTTTTTATCTTTTTGGAGCTTTCAGCAACCGTCCATCCTTTCCAGTATAACCCTGAATAGCAGTCATGATACTTGCTGATAGGCAAGCTATTAGCTGGAAAACACTGAACGATTCCCACCCTTCGAAAAGAGGAAACGCGAAAATGACAAGTCTCATCTCTTAACTTTTTTGTTTCCCAGTTTTCTATCATCAGACAAGCATCTATCATTCCAGAATTCTTTCTTCCTTTTTCCCTTTCCAGGAAATAAAGTGATCATTATATCCCAAGAAAAAGAATACCCAAGTGAATACGGAAAAGAATCTGTATTACCACACTCAAGTAAGTACAAGATATTAAAAAATTTCGTTGTCCAACTTTGGAACAGGCTATTGGAGTATACTCCAAGACTCAAATTATTAATGAATTAAGGAATTGAAACGCATCTATATGGTATAATCTGTATAGAATTAGCGCAAGAAATGGAGAAAAGGACTAATTTTAATGTGAAAATTAAATTATAGTACAGCAACTTCATTAATGTAGGGAACAAGAGGGCCAAAAATGTCCAAAGAAATCTTCAGTGATTCCACATTACTACAAGCTGTAAACATGGAACGGCAACAAAACACTACACGGTGTTTGCACACAAGATGAGGCCGGGACAGAACAAAACCTTTTCCAAGATGCCCTTTTAACCAGGAACCCGTTTTCTACTGTCGAGCGTTCATGATAAAAGAATTTTCTTTTGTTATGTCTGCTTGTTGCTATCTTCCACTCCAGTACTCTTTAGTGCCTTCAACTTTCTGTAACCCTTATCAGTACCAAATATCCTGAGAGAATATACAAAAGAACCATCGCAACAAAGTCAGTTGAGTATTATTATTGTTTCCATGAGTTGTTAAGGTAACTACAAGCATCTAGAATGAGGAAAAAAAAAATTCAGCAGCAAAACCATATTTAGAGACTATCAATTTTGCTTCTCATTTACTATAACAACTGAGCTGAACCGCCAACAGAAATAGATTAGGAATAAAATGAGTGATTTCAGATGCTTAGAAGGCAGATCAGTATGTCATCTAAAGCTCAACGTTCAAACTTTTCATGCAAACAATCTTTCTGTCCAAAATTTCAACTTGAACAAATGAGAACAGTAAGCAACTTCTACCAAAGAAAAAACTGTGATGCAGTAAGCAAGGAATTAAGCAACACTATGCGGCAATAGAAGGCATCAGAATCTAGCAAAGTAATACAGAAAAGAAAAGGGAAAACCTTCTTCATTAAAATTCTTATTGAAGGACCAAAGACAGAAGGAAAAATTAAAGTATCAATCAATACAGTATCTTTCTGATTCCTCATCTAGAATGCCTAGAAAATTAACCGATACAACCTCAAATGGGCACAAAATACAATGAATTACAGCTGCATGTGCACTCTGTCTATGTACTCACATTGGGATTATGCATAACACGAGATGCTTCTTTTAATGCATGGCTTAAAAGAAACAGGCGGCTACTAAAACTTTCTAATGTTCAATTGTATCAAAGTACACAACTAAAACCAATTTTGATACTGCTTAAGCTTTATGTCAGTATTTTTGGATTATCCATCAAACCATTGAGACCCCACCTTGCCACATGATATTGCTATTGGAAAGTCACACATGGAATGAGTGGGTCAGGTCAAAAGCATCAAGATAACTATAAAATTTCTCAGCCCAAGGGATTTCTGCAAGTAAAATCTTTGAGGGAAGCCCAGGACCTCAACTAACCAAATACATTAGGTTGGCTAGAGTAGACAANAAGATAACTATAAAATTTCTCAGCCCAATGGATTTCTGCAAGTAAAATCTTTGAGGGAAGCCCAGGACCTCAACTAACCAAATACATTAGGTTGGCTAGAGTAGACAACCACTGCCAAACACATGTATGAACCATCTTGGTAGTTGGTATGATCAGGGTATTGGTCAAAACCCAAACAGTACATACGTTGCATAACTACACGCGGAGAAAATTGTGAATTGGCCTTTTAGCATAATTTGGACCCATTTTACATGAAAAATGATTACATAAGACTAATATGTTCACGAGAAAGGGAAGCACAACTGAAGAAGCCAATCAGTGCAGCATCCAAATAATAAGAGGAGAACGAAGCATTGCTAAGAACACGACTCCACTCCTTCAGTGACTATAGTCCCTCCTACTTGAGTTTGCAATCTTTCTCTGTTTCTCCCTCTGGGAACTTCTAACTACTAAATCTACCCTTCTCTTATTCCCTAGCAATTCGCTGGGCATCTTTAATGGAAAAAAGATCGATATCTAGGTCAGGCATGTTCAACTTCTCTACCTAATAGTCTAATTGAAAAGATGATTTTAAGTATCAATAATTTATTCCATATTGAAAATTGCTACACATACTTGGTGACAGAATTATATTGGTAATTGTTAAAGATTGCACTCTATCCATAACACAGACATGAAAATGCTGAGAAGAGTTCGTGCTAACAACTCACCAATCCATGTAAACAAAAGTCGACGAGTAGTTGCCAGATTTTGTGTAAAGCAAACGGTGATGATAGTCATGAAAATCAGCGCTGAAAATTTATGAAACAAATAATTCAGGAGCAATGAACAAAAACAAAACTTATTAAACACAGTAACCAAGCTCAGTAAACTAGCTACAGGAAAATATAAAAACTCACCCCCCATACAAAGGTATAAAGTTTGAAAGGCTCCATGGGAAATGGTAACCACAATGTGCCTCAACTGTCTCCAGGACTCTGAGTACCATCCATAACCACAGAGTCATCAAATGGGGTCCAGTGATGGCAGGACCAATAATGGTAGCAAAGCCAAGGAACAATATTTCAGCAGGGTGAGCATATTCAGAAGTGAGTCCAAATGGTGTAGCATATCTGTTCATGGAACCCGTAAGTGATCGGAGAAAGACTAGGCAACTGATGTTGTACAGAAACTAGCACCAGACACAAGCACTTAATAATCTAACTTACTCATGATGGACACTGTGAACATGCTTGTACAACCATTTTGTATGTAGGATGCGATGTCCCCAGTAGAATACAAAATCCTCCAGGATGAAATAGAATATTATCTGAGCTAGAACAATTTTCCTGCAGGACCAAATGCAGAATCTGGCTAAACAGGCTTCCCAAAGGATGAATACATGCATACAGAAAAATTGATGAAACACATTTCTACAGTATTAATTGCATCATATACCCTAATCTCTATGTGAAAAAAGCTTTAGTGTATAAAGAACCTGTAAATACCAGGACGGCAAAGGAAGACTGCTTCGCATGCCCATGAATTTGAAGACAGGATAGGAGAAAATCATAACAGGCAAATTGACACCAAAATGATACAGCAGTAGTCGAGTAATACATTTCTCCTGAGCTGCAGAGCTGTTATTTTTTGTCTGCATAGAACAAACAATCAGTAAAAACAATGAAAATTATGAATTTTACATGACGAAGAATTCTCAAAGAAATGGCGAGCAGCTTCAGATTTTAGCGTGAAGCACAGAATATGAGCTAAAACCAAGAATAAGACCCAAAAAGAAAATACAGATAACACAAGATTTGACGCGCTCTATTCTGAAATTGGAGTAGCTAACCATTCAAGGAATTGAGAACCTTGGAAAAATAATAGTTTATTTTTAAAAATAAAAATAAAAAATTTACAAACAGCATGCAAGGTACATGCAATTCGGAAAGAGAAAAGGAAAAGGGTCAATGTACAGGATAAATATGATAAGTTAGTCCTTTAAGAAGAGAATTGAGCATCAAACTATCTGTAGGCATGATTATGATCGAGGGCCATTCTAGTTGCCCAAATGAATAGTATTCTCATCATAGTATTTTCTGTAAAAAAATTAATTTGTATCAACATTACAACAATTTTATTACATATACTCAAGAAAAGTTCAGAAGAATGCAACACCACTAATTATAAAGGCAAAGGAGAAAGAGTCAACCTGAATCTTATACTTGCTCAGCCATCCTGCCCTTTCAAGATATATAAAAGGAAGTCCAGATAAGAAAAAGACACTTTCATGAAGAAAGAAGCTTCCTAGACATGCCAGTTGAAAATCGCTGAAATGTGTGATAAGATACTGCATCATAAACAAACAAGAATTTCAAGAATTAATGCATATATCATCAATCCTCAATCACAACCAAACTAAACAATCTGATTGACTTTCCATCTGATAACAAAGACTAAAACTTTGCAATGTCATCAATATTAAGTTCGCTGATTGATTTTCCATCTGATAAACAAAAACAATAGCTTTAGCCCATCATCAACATTAAACTCTTGGCATTCACTTCCAAGAAATTGCTTGTACATTCCCTGGTCAAATATACGCAACAGACAAAGATCTAACAAATAGTGCTTTGCTTCCTTTCAGTATAGTACTTCAATACCAACACATTGTACTCTATTCACTGACCACTTCAGCATGACGCATCAACATCATATACATATGGAAGCTCTACCAAAATACCCACTAAAAAAAGTCAAAAACTTGAAAGAGATATCTAACCCTGGAAGCAAAATCAGGAGAAACCACTCACAGCCCACCACTTTTTCATCAAAAACAAACAATTACAAGCAAACAGATACACTCACAGATCCAGGAACAGTAATGGGTCATCAAAATCTAATCTAAAACAATAAAAAGAGGAAAGAAAAGAAGGAAAGAAACAATACCCGCCAAGCAGATTCGACGATCGAAGCCATGAAAGGCGATCTCTGACAGGAAGAGAGCAATGTGGGGTGACAGAAGCAAGAGAGAGAGTAAGAGTAGAAGAGTGAGCGAAGTCTAACGAATGAGATTTGGTAAGGAGCGAGCGAGCAGCACAAGAAGAAGGACCACCCACGAGAGAAGACAGACTGTCGAAGGGAATCTGGGCTCAATTTGGGCCCTTTTATAGATGGATGAATGTCTGTGAGTTATATGCTGAATTTGGCAGTAATTTTGTTTCTTGTCCTTCTCTCTCTCTCTCTCTCTCACACACTGTCTCGCTTCCTGTGTGGAGATGAGAATGTGTGCGTGGCCTGTGCAGATGTAAGCTTCCCCTCGTAGTGTAGTAGTTCTACTAGTATCTTTTCAGGCTGCTAAATTCCTCGTCCCCCTTATATTTTTATTAATTACATACCTCCCTCACTATCCTTTTATCATACAATTCGCACCCCTAAAAGCACTTCTCCCGTTATTAAAATTCTAAAAATTATTGTTTATTATTTATGTCGATTATGGTTAAAGGTGGTCACTCTACCTTAAAAAGAAATAATAGGATGAAATTGATTGAAAGAAAATCTTTTATTAAAGGTATAAAAAGTCAATATCAATTACCAACCTGAAAAATAAAACAACATAAATGCATAGAAAATCACANATTTGATTAGGAAACGAATTCTCATTTGATCTCAAATTAATCAGAAAATACCAAAATCAGATCTAATGAAATTATAAAATTATCAATTACGAAAAAAACTCGAATTAACATTCTTTCTAACTTAGAAAGTCAAAATCCAATTAAAAATAATAAAAATCTATCATTTATTCTTAACTTGTCCTACACATTTTTATAAGTGGTATCAACGTTCACACTATGATGCCTCCAAAATTTCGAATGAGAGATGAAGAGAATTAGTCTTTTGAGTTGAACGCTCGAAACTTTTACGATCAACTTTTAATAAAAAATACAAAATTATTAAACAGGTGATTATCACATCAGCTATTAAAATATTTTCACCATATAACATCGTATGAATTAGATTATATAACTTGATTGTATATAGAGTATTACACGAATAAAATATAGGTTGGGCCGAAGCATAGTTGGTGGGCTGGCGAGATTGTAAAACCTTAGGGGGTTAAATGAATTAATGTAAAGCTTTCAGTTTTACGGAAAATATTCAAATCGTTTGANCTGTTGACTTGACTTTAACGTTGCATGACCCACGGGCGGTAATGTTCCGTATATCACTATGTGGCCTTATTATGAGGGGAGGGGGTCATTTTCATAATATATAATTTTTATAATAAAATAAAATTATAAATATGTAAAAAATAAGGTGATTATATTTATAAGCAAAAAGGGAATGATTTGGTTTTGATTTTATTCTGTAAAGCAAATAATCATAGTTTTGAATAGACACTTACCAAGTTTAATCTTATTGTTGAAATATAATTATTATCCGAAAAGATTTTAATAAATCCTTGTAAATTATCGTTTATGAACACAAAATTATTGTAACGTGTTCCTATCTGTGGAATTAATAAATCCGAAAAGATTTTATTTACTATTCAAATTAGCTGTGGATTTTATGCTCAAGACATACAAAATTATCGTTTATGAACGATTATAGTAATGTGTTCCTATCTTAATATGAAAATAAAAGACAATCATAAACAATGACGGGAGCTCTTGCTTGGCTGCCTCTGCATCTTCCATTTTGAGGCAAGGAATTCCTTTGTCTTTTGAAAGAAAGCAATAAAAGATTGAATACACATGAAAGCAATGATAATGCAGAATGAAGAAGGAATTCCCAAAAGTTTAGAAGCAGTGAATGTGGATCATCAGAAGTCAAAACATCATATCATTCATCCCCTAAATTTTTTTGGAATTATTGTTAACTTGCCAACGAGAATGGACTGGAGATCATTGTAATGATGCACGTGGATGTGATTTATTCAATATTCACGGCATCATCAAAAGTTCGATGTTTCTGAAATATTCTCCACTCTTCCTCTTCCATCAATGGCTGTTCAACAACACGACTCTCTTACATCTCTGGTTTGACATTGAAAGGATAACGTTCAACAGCCAAATGAAATTCTTCCTAATTCATGAAGAGAATTTTCCAACGTAAGAGATCTCAAGGCCCACATCTAAGTTGCACCTAGCTCAACACTATGACTTCGATTGTGGCATCCGAGAATTTCCAAGCGGTTCAGAGAGGAGAAATTGGCAGACAAAATGTGAAGAACCATGCAAAGCGGCAAGAGGACAGGTCTTTCTAGCATTAAGCGCTAGTAAACTGCAGTATTTCTCTCGTTTTGTAATGAAATTTTGAATTCTCGAAAGGCTAAAATAAACAGTTCTGACACCATTCCAAAACAACTCAAATTATCAACACACTTGCTCTTTAACCAAAACATGCGCAAACGTGACTATGCAATCTAAACTAGCTGCACAAACCAACGCAACAAATCAAACAACATTGGAAATGTTGAACCTAATGCATAGTTAAACAATGTAAATACAAAGTACTTTTTCTAAGCCCAATGGTCTTGAAACCATGTGATACAGATTATCATTGAAACTTAAAAATATCACAATAGCCAAAACTGTTATTTTAAAACACGAAACTAGGGACAGAACGCACAATCTAGTTCGTCCTTGGTGTTGCCCATTCAACTCTGAGGATGAGATTGTCATAACCATACCCATTCAGTTTGTTGATTGCTCTCTGAGCATCCTCCTTGTTCACAAAGTTCACAAAACCAAAACCTCTGCTCATGCCGGTCTTCTGATCAACAGCAACATAAACACGGCTTACAGCACCAAAAGGTCGGAAAAGCTCAAGCAAGTCAGGCTCCCGAGTGTCCTCTGATAGGTTGGTGACCCTAACAGAGTTCTCATCATTCCGGCGTCTCATATCAGTTCCAGTTCTCTCTGCCCCCGCTCTCATGCCTGGAGGTACATATGCTCCCTTTGTTGCACCAGCAGCAGCTGCTGCGGTTTCTGATGCAACTGGCTTATCAACAAATCCCTCTGAGGGGGCAGCAAGATCCTTGTAAGGGCACCTTGATGTCCAGTGATCACCCTTCTTACCACAAGTCCTACACACCATAAGAACAGCACCTCCTTTCCCAAGTTGAGCCAAAGAATCCCCTGAAGCCTTTGTTTCTTCTGGTTTGCTACCTGTTCACAGTCAAATTGTACACCATAAATAATGATGATATTAATCAACCAAACCATACATGCACCATAATTACATGAAGTGCAACAATTTGACGGAAAGAGAAGTAAGCAGACGATAAAATCAAAATTTAAATCCATATAATATAGCTAGAAAACAGAATCAGTCTACAGACATAACAAAAACTCGAGATAAATTTAGACATAAACAATTTCAGGTTAACAATAGAGCCAATGATTCATATCTGCTACAAATTACAAACAATACAAATTTGAGTACAGCACTAGTGCTTAAATTCAAATTATTCACATAAACACAGCACCAACTCATTTTGATTACCACAGACTGAAGTCTGTGCACAATCAATATAAAACTTGGCAAAACACCAGAGCAAACATAGGTCTATTTGTAGCCACCAGAGCATGGACTTAAGTCTAATCTTATCTACTCAACTCCGACAAACTTGACCTAACCATACAGATATTGCCTCTGCAAAGAGATGGTTTAGTGTTTTATCCATTTTTACTTACAGAAGGCCCTCAAGTTGAGTGCGTGAGCAAAAAAAAAA
>JANLJB010000332.1:20640-55178 GCA_026212285.1 Bursera cuneata
GTTTTTTTTTATATTTTTTTTTTTTTTTTTTTTTTTTTTCCTACCAAGATTGTTAAGTTAAGCTTCATACAATTTAAAACATACCAGTGAAAATGCCTTGTGAGCCACTTTGTCTGAGACTTCTTCTGCATTGTTGGCAGGGTCAGTGACTTGAAATCAACAAAGCTTAAACAATAGAGCTATTTGTAGAAGGTCACAACATGAAATTAAAACAAGGTCGGTCTATTAACTTATCTTGTAAAGCTTGAGGAACGATATTTTTTTACTACATGTGTTACTAAAAATATAAAAGAAAGTTGTGGTGCATGAACAAGCTAGCCATATAGATGATATGTAAAGCAATCACAACAAAAAACTTTCGAGTAATACCTGAGGCCTTTTTGGAGATCGCAGCAATTTTCTCTTCTAATTCCTGCTTTTCAAACATCAGAACAGAAAACCGGGCTTGCTCCTCTACAAATCGTTGTTGTTCTTGCTGCCTCAACAGTGACTCTTGCTATAATATATGTCAACAACCATGAGATTCTACAGACACAAACTTCTAAGGATAAACAGAAAGAAGTCAAGAAACTGAGTCTAACCTTTAATTCAGATTTTAAAGTAGCCACTTCCTTTTCTAATGTTTCTATTTGATCGGGTGAAATTCCCATAGATGTTATTCCACCAAGCTGACTATTCATTGCTTGTTGCTGTAATGAATTTAGCTCTGCTCTCAAAGATGCTGTATCTTCCTCAGCCTATAGAAAAGTAAAAGTAAGAATATAAACTTAAGAAGCATCATATAACAGAAAATAGTAATTACTTGCATACTCGATATTGTTCTTCCTCTGCTTCTTTCAGGCGTTTCTTCAGTGTGCGAAGTTGAGCTGAAAGATCCTCCTACACTAAAATATTAGACTTTGAGGGTGAAGAATAGTATTTATCACATGAATATGTGATGTGAAACAACAGAAAACAATGTTTAGATGACATTTACCCGTGCAACAACAGCTGCATCTTTCTCCATTGCAACATCCTTCAAAGCTCTTCTCAAAGAAGGTACAGTGTTTTGGTCCTGCAATTTACCACCAAAGAAAGACAAATAAATAAATGAATTAACCAGAACTAGGCTGAAATGTTGATTCAGAAATTCAAAGCAATGCATGTCAAATACACAATTATATGCCATTTCGAAAAAGCACATTAAACTTGAAGGAAATTCCAAATTCACAGAGAAGAAAGATGGTCAAGTTTTTCTGTGAAGCAACATACAACTATCTTCCATGGTCTAATTAGACATAATATAAGGCACCAAGATAGAAAGATTTAAACTCTATCAGTACGTCATATGGACAGATGCAAAAACTAAAAATCAAAGCTTAAAGTCAACCAAAAAAATTCCCCAAAGTTATTACTCATGCCTTGCCAGTTGAAAGAATGCAACAGAAAACAGGATTAAAATAATCTTGATTGAGCCAATTAGAAATGTATCGAACACACATCCACGGATAATAATTTCTTTGCAAAAGCAGGCAGAATGCAGCAAAATATCAAAGTTAGGACTAACCAAATCATTTAGCCGTGACTGAAGGGTGCCATTTTCAACTTCTGTTGCATGAAGCTAAATAGTAGCGATAACAAAATTGAGATTAAAAGAATTATAATAACAATAGCCAAAATCCAAAAGCCTTTTCGTCGGCCATAACTCCCCTAGCACAAGAAAACTCGGGTCAATAAAATAAATCGTAAAACTACCTTTGAGGATAAAATGTTGTTTCTTTCTTCCAATTCCGCATTCTTCTTTTGCAAGTCTTTTAGCTGAGATACTAAGCCACTCACATCGTTCTATAAAATCATTTTCAAATATCAGAATCGAGATTGAGAATAAATGAATTCAAGGACAGGATTCTCAATATTTTCAATCATGCAAAATTAGATTTTAAAATTCTTTTTTTCAATTATTCCAGCAACCAAACAGAGCTCAAAGGCATTAAATTGAAAGATACAAAACAAAAATAAAATATTTACTACCTCAGAGAGTCGATTCCCGCTCTCCGATTTTCTCAATCCAGAGGCATCTACACAAAGATAAAAAGTAATCACATAAGCAATAAACGAAATTGTAAATTAATAAAATCATTTAAAAATAAAATAAAGAAGAATAGAAGAAGAGTTAGAGACCATTGCTAGGGTTGGAAGAAGCTTTGGTGAGATCTGGTCCTGAAGAGGAATTGCTGAGTCTCTCAGCTGCTCGCTTTTGACGAATCTCTTCCAGCTAATACAACAAAAACAAAAACAGAAACGACGTTGCGTTTAAGATTTGATCGAAATCAATCAAAGCGTGAAGGATGAAGAGATTAGATAAGATCAGCACCGTTCGTCGACCTAAAGATGCGTGATGCGCGTCCATGGTAAGAGAGGACACCAATTGCAGAGAATGATTTCTCTGGTTGGTGTTTCTCTGCAATTCTGTTCTGTTCAATGGAGGACGACAAGTTGATTTACGAACTTTAAAAAAAAAAAAAAACTATTCGTAAATCTAAGTTTTATTATAAATTTTGGTAACCTCCATCACAACCGTCTGGGTGGTGTAGTTGGTTATCACGCTAGTCTCACACACTAGAGGTCCCCGGTTCGAACCCGGGCTCAGACATTAACTTATTTACTTTTTCCTTTTTTTAGAAAAAAAAATTATACAAATAAATAGAAAATACAAATCCAATTTTATTATTCTTTAAACTAAGTCAAAGACTGTATATCTTTTAAATCTCTGTGTACTTTTCTCTCAACTCTTGTTAATAAGAAGGAAAACAAAAAATTGAATTTTGCATACAACAATATGATTACCAATAATCCCCACAGGAACAAACCCCATCTTTGAAATGATGAAAGCGATTAACATCTCGAACCAGAATCTCTTTATTGGCAAACTTGGAAATGAACTTGGTAAAAGAATGGCAATCTTCACATAATCTCAAGTTCTTGGTAATCCGAATGGTTTCTCCTCTACTAGTATTGATGAGGCCAAAAGCAACTGCTAGTTTTTCACTATGTCCCAACACAATCCGCTCCTTCTCCTCTGTATCAAGGTCATAGAGCACAACTTTGGTTTGTGGCACATAGCCCTTCTCCTTCATCTCGGTTGACATTTTGATTAAAAAAGAGTGCAGTTGTTCAACTTGGGGGTTGAACTCATCAACAGAGACAAATGAGTACATTTTCCTCTGAACTTCAATCCAACTTCGACCTGGGACCTTTTGAAGCCCCCTAGCTTCCAGCAGCTTTTTCACTCTTTTTACCTCATCCCACAAGTTAGCTGCTGCATAAACATCCGCTAGAAGTACATAATTGCCAGCATTTGTAGGCTCGAGCTTAAAAAGCCTTTTGCTGGCTCTTTCAGCAAGCTCAACATTACAATGAATTCTACATGATCCAAGTAATGAACCCCAAACTTTAGGTCCAGGTTCAATCCTCATATCTTCTATAATCTTGGCGGCTTCTTCTAACTTATTAGCACGGCCAAGAAGATCTACCATGCAAGCATAATGCTCCACACTAGGAGATATCATGTGCTCTTTGCGCATGGATTCGAATAACATCTTCCCCTCCTCAACAAGCCCTGCGTGGCTGCAAGCTCCCAAAACACTAACAAAAGATATAGGACTTGGCCGAATTCCATGAAAAATCATCTCTTTAAAAATTTCAATTGCTTCCTTCCCAAATCCATGAACCCCATAACTTGAAATCAAAGAATTCCAAGAAACAACATCCCTCTTATCCATCAGATCAAAAACTCGCTGCCCAAGTTCAAGCTTGCCACATCTTGCATACATAGTCACTAGGGCACTTATTACAGGCAAAATGGAATCAAGACCCCTTCTTAATATATACCCATGTATCAACTTCCCTTGCTCTAAAGCAGCAAAAGCAGCACAAGCTTGAAGCACACTAACCATGGTCACTGAATTAGGGTACGAATCTTGGCTTTCCATTATCATTTCACGGAAAAGCTCCAATGCCTCAAATGCCATTCCATTTCTAGCATAACAAGCAATCATAGCACTCCAAGAAACAACATTTTTCATAGCCATCTCATTGAAAACAAAACCAGCATAGCTCACACAGCCAAACCTAGCATACATATCAATCAAAGTAGTCATAATATGCACACGCGCGTCATACCCACGTCGCAGAACGCTCGCATGAATCTCCTTCCCTTGTTTCAAAAGCGAAATCAAACAATTCGGCGCAACGCAAGCCTTGAGCACATAAGTATACGTGAACCTGTCGGACTGAAGCCCCATCCGATTCATTTCCCGATACAAAGCCAAGACCTCCTCTCCACGACCCGCCAACGAAAGAGCTCTGAACAGCGCATTCCAAACATAAATAGTTCTGTTACGGGTTTTATCAAACACCTGGCGAGCATCATCAATACAGTCAAGTTCTGTGTACATGTTAATGAGCTTTGTGGCCAAGAAAGGATCTTGGTCGAACCCATTATCGATGAGATGTGAGTGAACGTTTTGGGCGTCGGGGAGAGAGTTGTGGTGGGTGCAAGAGAGGAGGAGGAGCTCGTAGGTGTGCTGGGTGGGGTTGGGCTCGTTGGAGAGGACTTGAAGGGCTTGTTTGAGATTGCCCTGTTTGCATAGAGATTGGATTACCTTGTTCTTGTTTTCAGCGGAGGAGGAGGAGTGGTTTAAGGTGAGTGAACAGATGGGTGGCTTCGGAGGAAGACGAGCTGAGTTGTTGTAGTGGTAAGAAGGCAGTTGGGCTGTTTGAGGAGTGTGAAGCGCCCACATCAGATGAGATTTACTGCCCCTGCTGGAGTAAAGAGAGGATTTTTTATATCAGCTTATGAAGAAGGCGGTTGGGGCTCAGGTAGTTTGTAGTTAGTTGAGACTCATTTTGAGGATATTTTGTTAGGTTCTAGGTAGAACTTCTTTCACTTGAGTGGATTATTTGACGGTTGAGTCTCTTAATTAAAAATAAATAAATTAAAATACATCTATTATGTTATATTAATTAAAAAATAATACATCTGTAATTACAATAGAAGAGATTGAAATCACTGTAAACATGATAACGTTCTATATTCATATTTATATAACTGTGGATTAATAAGTGAATTTTAATTCATTAGTAATTTAAAGAATAGAGAGAAATAATAATTTTTTGAAAATATTAAATTAAAAAAATAATAATAAAATGTGAAATTCATTTATTAATGCAAGTTAAAGTAGAGTTGTTAAAAGATCGGATCGGGTTGGATCCAATTATTTTTTGTAGGCCTAGCAGGCAAAGGCCAAGTTAAACCTAAATAATTATAGACCAAGTCGGACTGAATTAAAAAATTTTATACCTTTTATGACCTATATTATTTAGGCTTGTTAAGATTTAAACCTATTACAATTTCGTTAACTAATTCAATATATATTATTTAATTTAAAAAAATTATTTTATTAATAATGGAGAGAAAAATGGATATGAATTTTTACATAATACCTAACATCATATATTTAAAAAAAAAACAAATTTTATAAAAGCATTTTAGATATTTTTAAATTTTATAATTAAAAAATAAATAAATAATTGTTTTTCATTTGGTGGGTCAGGTTGAAATGGCCTACAAGCCTCCCTCCTGGGCCTTGGCCTGGCCTACATTTAACTAAGGCTCGGCCAAGGCCTACACTATGGCAAGCAAGGCCAGCCTGACATTTTGACACCTCTAGGTTAAAGTGACATGGAGGTACTAAGGTAAAGCAATTATAAATATTCCATTTTTTTTTTTTTATCATTATCATATTTCTTTTGATAGTACTCAAGATTTGAAACTTAAACCATTAGAAAAGAAGAAATAGAAAACAAGGATTCAAAAGACAATTTAGGTTAGAAAACAAGGCTCGCGGGCAATCAAGTTACCTCTTTACAGTTTGGAATATGATATGAGACAATGCAAGCTCTTTAATATGGACTTAATTAAACTCACAACTACCAAGTGAAACTTCTAGTTTTCGAAGGGGAAATCAATGCTTGTAGAAACCATGCGACAAAAATCAGAAGATAAACTGCAAGGCAAGCAGAAAACCCCCATGAGAAGAAATATGTTAGCAACAACTTCGCTAAATCGTGGCAGGATCATTAATCACGCCCAAGAAATCATCCTTTATGGTGCCAATGCAGAACTGCAAAAGGAATCAAAATACAGATAAGCAGCTAGGATAAACAGCTAAATTATCAGATTGTGCAAATAATATTAGGGCAAAACAGAAAAATCATGCTCATTCACCTCGGTTTGTATCTTCATTTCCATAAGTAACGGGATCCCCAACTAAAAGTTCCATCATAAACTAATCTTATTTAGAATAAGTCAAATGTTAACAACAAGACTGCCATTCAAACCATATTAATTTAATAGATGGTGATCTTTTAACTCAAATTTTATAATAATATATGTGGTTTAAGTTAATAGAACCCGTATAAAGTGTACCCTTCACATGGACGTATAAATTTCAGGATATAGCTTATGAGCGTAGTCTATATTAGCCTAGTGGTAAAGTTATTTGGTCTTAGTATCTCTTGATACAAATTTCTAGTGATTCATTTCAATTTAAAACAATAGTTAAGATTTAATGTTAAGAAGTTACGTTTAATTGTGTTAACTTGTCAACTATCTCAACTATTAAATTATGTAAGATAAATCTATACAAGTAATAACAGTTGAAAGAAAGAAACGACCTATGATGCCATCAGGATCACAGTTAGGAAATGTAAAACCTGCGATTACTAAACATTAAGTGAATATGATGAACTAGCAGTAATTCACAAGTCTCTTTATTAAGTTTTGAGTTTATCTGAAAGAAATTCGAATTCAAAGCAACGGCATCAAGTTGATGCAATGCTGCTATCTGGAAATTGCCGGTAAAGACTCAAGAAACAAGAAAATGCTTACAATTTCTGTAGCATCTACACGAGTACCAATTATCTTTAATCGCACTTCACTGTCCTTTAGAATTTTAACCTGCAAGCAACCCCATGCTATCAATTTGAAGCTTCCATTCATAGAACTCAAAAACTGACAATAACTTTTGATTGAAAATAAGTTGAAAATGAAGCATACCGATCCATCAGAGGTGGTATAGTTTGGCGTATCTCCAGCCACGAACTCCATGTCATCGGGTATCAACTACAGCACATAATGATGCTATTAGTACAGACATTACAAATCTTAAATATGATAAAATGCAGTTCAAGAATTTAAGTAAACTTAATGAAAAACCTGGGAACAGAAACCATACAAGCTTAAGAAATCAAATCAGTAAATTTCAGGACACCTTAAATGAAGCAGAGATCACTGTTACGTAAAAAAAGTAAAATGTATCCATTTATGCCCTCCTGACATGAAAAGGATTCTTCTTTGTTGATTTGTATTTAATTTTCATATAAGCAGATCAGTTATGTGAAAATGTCGAAGTTGAACCATTTTGAAAAGGCTTCTTTCACCTTACATATTTCCACCAAACACTCACTTTGATCTGTCAAATTTATCTTTTGGCTACATTGAATTCCCAACAAATGAAAACCAAAAAAAAAAAACCCCATATCATAACTAAAGGGAACTTACATGGTTTGAAACAAATATTTGAACAGGTCCAGCTTCAGCAAAAAATCCCATCTGTAAAACTCCAAACGTAATTAACCAAGTGCAAGAAAATTCTATATCAACAACTGGGTACAAAGATTATTTATTTAATTATTTAAAGAAAAAAATGAACTTGACTGTTAAATAAATTATATCTAACGAGAGAATGAATTTCTTTTTTTTTTTTACCTTGTTGACCATAGTAACCATGGCTTCTACGATTTCGCCTTTAAAAGGTCTAAAAACAACACATTGATACTTGACAGGGAACGTGACAAAGCCCGTTCCATCCCTGATCTTCCCTTGGCCAATGTTTTCTACACCGGTAATCGCCACCACAAATCCATGTCGACCACTACAGAAATTGCTTTTCGTTTCATTATCCCAAAAATGATTTTTCTTTTTTCAAGAAAAAAAAAAAGGAACAGTCAATTGTAATAAGTGATCAATTACCCGCAAGTGCTTTCAACATCTTTCATGAGCTTGGAGACGAGGTGATCGCGAAGGTTACGACCGAAGTAGCGCGGGTGGAGTTGCAGGTTCCGCTCCAATACTATGTGGAAGAACATCTTCTGTTTCTTCTCTCTCTGCCTGTCGCAGAGGCAGAATGAATCTTGGTTTGGTTTAAACGTTGAAGCATTTGCGTTATCAATGATATTGTCAAACGACTACGTTTAAGAGTTTTTTTCTGATTTTTTATTTTTATTTTTTTGTTGGACATATTAGTTTTTTATTTATTTTAATCTAATCTAGTAACCAACTTACATGAACATTGAATTTATGGAAAAACTACATTGACTTGATCTTATTGATTTATTAATAGAGAAATTACGACGGTGTTGCTGGGATCTTTATAGTTATAGAAGAGAAACATATACATAGCCATAACCTCTCAGAATTTTAAATTAAAACGTAAATTGAATAAGAAAATTAAACATGGGATGGGATTGGTGGGAGGGAGCACGTATCATATTATTGCATGGCTTGGCTACTCATAAATCATAAACATAGCCAGAGGGTTTTACAGTCACTACGTAAACTAAGAAACAAGGGTACGTAAAGGAGGAGGAGTTATTATTAGCGACAAACTACATGGTCCATGCACGTGATGTTTATTGTTGTTTCATATGCTCAAACGCTAACTGGTGGCGCCTTTCTGTAAGGTTGTTGGTTCCACGAACGCGGACGGCGGCTAGGGTATGGTGAAGGTGGTGGAGAATATTGGGATGGTGGAGGGCTTTGAATAGGTGGTGTTGGTGGTGGAGACGGTGGTGGATAACTTTGAGTGGGAGATGGGGGTTGAGATGGTGGTGCATGCCTTGGACAGGGTGGTCGGTGGTGCGATGGTGGTGGATATTGAGTAGGTGGTGGTGGTGGTGGATATCTTGGAGAGGGTGGTGGATGATGGGAAGGAGGACTATACCCATGAGAAGGTGGAGGGTAATGGGATGGTGGTGGAGATTTGGAAGGAGGATGCCCATGAGAAGGTGGAGGATAATTTGATGGTGGTGGGTATTGGGGTGGTGGTGCATGGCCATGAGAGGGTGGAGGGTGCTTGTGATGTGGTGGGTGTGGGTGTTCATGTTGCGGTGGAGGATGCCCATAAATTGGTCCTGGTGTTGCTCCTGAATTTTGGAATGTCACATGTCTTCCATCTCTAGGAGGTTGATCTCCCACTCCTAAGTATTCATTACCAAAAACTCTAGTAATGGAAGCAACTGGAAAGTTGTTGCTTTCACTTGCAACCAATAGCAGCAGAATGTGGAGAAATAAGGCAGAAAGCATCTTCATTTCACCAAGCTAGCTTGGGAAGTTCATTAGGTTTTTGATGCAGTGAACAACGGCAAGGGAACATATAAATAGCGTTGAGCTCTTTTGTCATTTACCTTACTTACCAACTATAGCACATTAACTTGGCACATGAACATTCAACGGTGACATGCAAAGTTGAATTTGGATCTGCTTCCACGTCAACTCAAAGTCATTGATGCTCGTCGGTGGATTCACCTGTTCACCTACACATCAACTTTCTAAGTATAGTCGAGGCTTTGGATATAGTGACATGCCGAGCTTGCATCTGATGTTAAGAACGACAAAAGTGTTTTGACTAATAGAAAAGTTTACTCTCTTTTGGGGGCTCTGAATACAAGAAAGGTTGATCATGTAATAAAGACACAACGGTGGTCATCATTTTCATACAAATGAGATCATAAGTTAGAACTCATTCTAGCAATAGCATCTACTTCAACTCGTTGTATGTATAGCAGCAATAAAAGCAGCCAAGAGATGACGTAAAAAATCAGTTAGTCCAAAAACCAAATATGTCATGCCAACACTGAATCAAGGAATTTGAAGTTGAAGCAATAGAGAGAACTTGTACTGAACAAGACAATCTTCCAATGGGGTCTGTGTTCTACAAAGTGCAGTCATTTACAAAAACATGAATATACACGGCTATCATAATTCCCGTGTGAAAACTTAACAAAAGCAAAATGAATATCCTGGCCCTTTTTGCTGCTCTATGATATTGGTAGCTTTCACATTGAAGTTGAAAAGCTCCTCTTTCAACACGATAATTTTAACAAATAACTCCTGCTCTCAATACTGAAAGAAGCATATGATCAGCAACTTCTGACACTGACAAGCTACAAAACGAGGTTTACCTTCGAGCATTTTCCTCAAATCACGAATGGACTGCAAGGTAGGCGTCAACATTAGCAAAACAAGAAAAGAACAGTGAAGGAGGCATTCAACATCAGAAATCAGGATGGTTACACCAACCAAACAATGTAAGAGTAACCATATAGGAAACTCATACTTTTGGTATGGGTTTAAGTTTGTCATACAGAAGCAGAAAAGATGATAAAAATTCTCCGATGTAATTGAACTTTCTAAACCAATAGAGAAAGATGGTGCAGTGAGAAAGCCATAATTATTAAGCACAAATAACAATATCAAGGTTAAGTATCCTGCAGTTTATCAGTAATCCATAATTTCAACCGCACAAAATAACAAGTTTAAGTCAATCCTGTAGTTTATCAGCAAAGCTACTACACAGATGTAACCAAAACACAAAAGATTTAATAAGTAAATAATCTATGAGTTCACACATCAACATAATGTTGTAAGGAGGCAAGCATTGACAAGTGGTGATTGCTGGTGCTAGCCACCAAAATTGTTTGGTCCAAGTATTGATGGAGATGCTGTCAATGGGAAATAAAGTAAATGTTGTTGAGAACAATACTGGTTTCCACAGAGTTGATGTCCACTACCGAACATGCCATTTTCCCCCCTTTCCAATGTATTACATTTTAATTTCTAAAAGCAACAAAGCAGAATCATGAATCATAATGCTAACATATTGGCTTATGATGCGTAGGACACAGGCATAACATAAAACCAAAGCACAAGACAAACAGAAGTGCTGTGTGTCCTCTCCAGTATAAGGTTTCTTCCATGAGGACAAAACTATCTCCGTTTAAATGATTAAACAAAGAGTTTTAAGTATGTATCTTCCTAAAAGCGCTTACAAATAGCCCAAAAAAAAAAAGTAAATACTTGTCAATTCTATATAGCACTTGTCATAGGTAATAAAGCATTTGAAGTGCTCTTTGAAAAAAGGACATGATAGGACCCTTTTCAAAAAATAAAATTGTCTGATGCTTTGCTGAGAAGCGCTTCCTAC
The DNA here is from genome assembly GCA_026212285.1 of Bursera cuneata. Taxonomy (NCBI): domain Eukaryota; kingdom Viridiplantae; phylum Streptophyta; class Magnoliopsida; order Sapindales; family Burseraceae; genus Bursera; species Bursera cuneata. The sequence goes on from JANLJB010000332.1 coordinate 31,947, forward strand.
AAAAGCATCACCAAACTAAGATTTAACAAAGCAAACTTCAGCTGTGAGGTCGCTCTCTTTTAAAATTTTAAAAAGTCAAAATTGGTGTAGTTCAACATTCCAATTTCATTTAGGGCTCTAGGTAAAAAAAGTAGGCATATAAATATATAGTGGAACTTGAGAATTACCAAAATCAACAATAAAGATCAGGAAAGAGCCACATGATCACCAACAAATTCAAAACTAACAAGTAAAAGTGATAACTATGCACATCATCTCCAAAGGAAAAAACTTCAAGCTTTCTGAAGTACAACAGAGCTTCACGGTTTTTCATCTAAAAGATCACCAGGACCAAGTTTATGTATCAAAAGAAGCAGCATAAAACTCACATTAGCAATTCTAAGATTTGGAAAGACCACATCGTATCTTTTCATGTGAACCTTGGCCTTCTATCTGTAGGCTTAAGAATTTGGAAAGAGCACATTAAGCTTTCATCAACACTCATCATTGCACCAGCATTGTCAAATTCACCACAATAGTTGGGAGCAGAAAATATCGTGACAAGCTGTCTGTCAGCAAAGAACTCATACCCATCCTCAACAACCTGGGAAGAATAAGCATCAAGGTAAGCTGCTTGCCTCATTCTGAAATAAAAAGAAAAAGAAATAAACATCTCTAACCTGATGTGCACGACATATCAGGTCCATATCATGCTTCATTAAAAACTCTGATACTGCATCTGGTCCAAATGTATATGAGACTCCTCGGTCATTCATTCCCCAGCCCTTGACATCTCGGCCAGGATCTGACCACAGTAAATCACAAAGTAAACCAGAATCCGGAACATCAGTTGGACGGGGTAACTTCCTAATTTGTTCCAAATTTGTTAAATCAGGAGAAAGACCACCATGCATGCACAATATCTTGTCATCTATGAGGGCAGCCACAGGAAGGCAGTTAAAACAATCAGTAAAAATTTTCCATATTCTCACATTGAAGCGCCGTTTACACTCATCATAAAATCCATAAATTCGATTAATAGAAGCACATTCATGGTTTCCTCTCAAAAGAAAGAAGTTCTCAGGGTACTTGATTTTGTAGGCAAGCAGAAGGCATATTGTTTCCAAACTCTGCTTGCCACGGTCCACATAGTCCCCTAGGAACAAATAATTAGCCTTAGGAGGGAAACCCCCGTATTCAAAAAGCCTCAGAAGGTCAGAATATTGTCCATGAATGTCACCTGAAAATTGAAGGAAAAAAAGTTTTACCAGCAACGGAAACAATGTATGCAAAAGAATGATATTCATAACATATGCAAACAAAGAGCAATCTGAAACAGCAATTCAGTTAGGTATAGATAGTAGGACCATTTATACAAAACACTCACCAACAAAATGCAGATACTATCATCATAAACAAACACCAACTTCACAACTTAACTCTCCTTCAGAAACTACAGTAAAACCTAATTTGCAGACTCACATTGCACTATAGTGAACGTCACTCTTGATGTTCTGAAGTAAAATTAATTGTATATTCATCTTCTTTCAGAGGAAGACATAATTGAAAACAATTTACATAACAACATTAACTTTAATAGCAAGAAATGGACAGACATACATCTCTAACTCCTTAACTAACACTATTTTAAGCACAGGCATCACCATGATTATCCAAAGCCACGTTCTAAATGAATACACCACATCCAATTAAGACTCTCATTTTCTTGAGAAACCCAGTTTCCTTCTTCTCCAACTTATTCGCTTGCCCACCTTGTTCTTTTTACCCTTCTTTAGATAATTACTAAAAGGCCATTGAAAAGATTTCGATGTCAAGAAATAGTCATGTACAATAACCTCTTCCATCATTCCTATAGAAGAATAAAATCAAAATTAGACCAACAAAACTCAAACTCCCACTTACTCAAATCTTTTTCACCCCTTCCTTGCATTCTTTTAGAGCTTTTCATTCCCTTTCATTTTCAATTCCCAAAACCCATTTTCCTCGTCAAAAGCTACCAACTTTCCCACAAAAATTATCATTCAATCAGAACCCAGATACACAAACTTCAAACTTAAAAAAAAAAATTAAAAAAAAAATAAAATAAAAAATTTGCAGCATTTTACCAGTTTCATATTTCATTTCCAATTTCAACAACAATATAAAAAGCCATTGATCCCGGCAAGGGTACCGGGATTAGGCTCCCGGAATGGAAAACAAAGCGGGAAGCGAGCAACGTACCGCAGATCTTAATGGGTGCGGCGAGCTCAAGAAGATTGGGCTGTTGGAGGAAGATTTCTCTGGAGACCGTACAGAGCTGGCGGATCTCGGCCTCGTTGAGCTGAACTTGTTGTTTTCCGGGTCTTCCGTTCTTGAAATCCAACAAACGGCTGATGATGTCGTCGAGAGCGGCAGGGTCCATGGCTCCCTGCCCTTGATGTTGCGCCATTTCTTCACTCGAATCTCAGTCTCGTTCGTTTCCCTTTCAACAACGAAATGAATAATACATATAAATACTAATTAATCAATTAACAACTTCAAAGAAAAATTTCCTTTTTTCCTTCTTTAATGGTATTATCTTCGATTTTTGTGTGCGTGCGTTTTTCGTATGAATAAATAAATAAAAAGAAAATGGAGGTGGGCTGCCAGAGACAGTGACTTCAGGTCCGATTTGGCGGAGTTGCCTCATTCATAATCCGCTTATAATTCTATTTCCCACAAAAGCCCTCTTCCTTCCTACTTTTTCCAATTTGGTCCATTCTTTTTTTTTTCTCTCCTATAATTAAAAAGGGAAAACATTTGTAACCTCCACTCCGGTTTTAAAATTTTTGTTAACCTCCCCTACCGTCGCAATCGAACCAAGATAGATTTTAAAATTTAGTAATTACAATAATTTATCAAGATTTTCTTATCGATTGATAGTAGTCAAATAAAAAAAAGTTGATGTAATTTTGGATAAATGGAATCAGATTGTTAATCAAGTTTATCATAACAATTATTAAAAAGAAAAGTTAATCAACTTATATGTATTGTAGTAATTTGATTTAAACACATTATTTTTACGTTAAACTAGACGTTAGACATTGATTATTCGACAATTAACACTTTGACCCGTACGTTTGATATAGATAAATTGGTTTTAAAGGTGTTATTTTAATTTTCGTTAAAACTTAAGGGTGTTTCGGTAATTATCTCATATTGAAAAATACCTTTTAATTCACCACAAATCTTAATTTGAACGTTGTACAATAGGGAAGGCTTAAAACAAGCTTGATTTGTATAATTCACCACAAATCTTAATTTGAACGTTGTACAATAGGGAAGGCTTAAAACAAGCTTGATTTGTATTAAAGGAGGTCAATTTTCAAGTCTTTTCTTAATGATAATTTATCTATTATTTTATTGTATCTTTCGACAATTAGTTAGAAGAGTCGTAAGTTTTTTCAATCAATTATTCAATTCAGTATAAGAAGAAAGATTTACTTCCTTTGATAGTCAAAAAGTTGTTTGAAATTAACATGAAATATTGAGTTTAATATGTAGGAAATCGTTCACTTCAACACATGAATATGATGTTCTTAAGCTCTTCATGTATTTTGTGAGGTATTGGACCTTGTAGTTGTTGTGAAGTTCATTCTTTTTGTAACACTAAATTGTGGGTAAAATATCAATTCACTCTAGATGGTTCATGAAAATATCCTCTGGTATCATGACTTTGAAAAAACTACACTTACATCCCTTATCGTTTTGCAAAGCCAAAGTTTACCTCCATTTTTCTGATCTTAAAAAAAAAGCATTATTAATTAGGGGAATTAGCAAAAATGGCCATATTGGAGTGGGGTTTTTGAAAAATAACCAACCTTTAATGTTTCTCTCATTCACCTAACCCTCAACAGTGATATTTCCCTTATATTTCCTATTTATCCTCACATTTATTTTTATAAAAAATTACTAACAGTTCGGTACTGTTCATAGACTGTTCACNTAACGTTTCACGGTACTGTTCACGAACGACCGATACTGTTCACAGTATTGTTCATGACGTTTTGGGATACTGTTCATTGTCTATTTGACGATTCGGTACTGTTCATTTGACGGTTTGATACTGTTTACGGCACTGTGCACTTGACGGTTCGGTACTGTTCATTTTGACGGTTCGGTACTGTTCATTTTTCATTTGACGGTTCGGTACTGTTCATGGTACTGTTTACTGANCGGTTCAGATACTGTTTATCGTTCATTTGATGGTCGGTACTGTTCACTGTTCACGGTACTGTTGTGCAGTTTATTTAATTTTTATAAGTAAAGGTGAGGGTAAATAGGGAATATAAGGGAAATATCACTGTTGAGGGCTAGATGAATGAGGGAAACATAGAGGTTTGGTTATTTTTGAAAGACCCCCCTCTAATATGATCATTTTTGCTAATTCCCCTATTAATTATCTACAATGATCATAGTGATAACAGTAATTTTTATATATGAAAATCAATGTATAAAAAATTATATATTAAAATATAAATATTTATAAAAATTTAGACTGAATTAAAATTAAAAGATTATTTTTTTTATGTCAATTCAGTTTTTTTTTTTCACCGTTATATTAAAGAAAATGAATAACTATTATTAACGGTTGTGTAAAATATGAGAATAGTATGGGAGTGACATCTTTGACCTTGTCCCAATCCATTTACTTTTATTTAACACCATTAACAATATTTAATTGTAATTATTACAGATTTAAACGACATGGTCCAAGTCCAACTTCTTCTAGTTGAAAATAACTTTCTTGTATTGTAGCCGTCGAATCACCAAAGCCTATTACGAAATTATTAATAAAAGTGAGATGTACTTAGCCCGTGATTCAGCTAATGCATGAATTGAGAGTAGATTCTCCTCCAAGCTCTCCATCCCACTTGTTAGAAAGAAACATTTGGTCCACTCACCAACCAAAACCAAAACAATAAACAAAGAAAGAAAGGGAAAGTAGTGGCCGGCCACACCATAGTGCTCGGTGACAATTGACACATCTCCTTTGCCTCCCTCGCATACATGGATACTTATTTTAATACAAATAATTGTCAAAATAGACCCAAAATGAGAAAGACTTTTAAAAAATAAATTAATGTAGATGTTACAATCCTGCTCTTATATATGTACCAAGTTTTTTTTTTTTATTATCGTATACTAACACTTGATAATAGTGTTAGAGACTCAAGAGTTTAATCGTATTAGTTGTTGAGTGTTTGATATATCATTCTGATTAAATATTTAATTTTTGATATATTTTTTAAATTCGTCTCTTAATTTGGGTTAATTTTTTTTTTTTTTTAATTTCCTGGATTTAATAGTTAAATATGTACAGATTGGGTGAGATATAAGCTGAAATTGTATATATAATGATATATGAGTATTAATGTATAAGAATAATAGTAATAAGGTGGCAGATGGTTTATGATGTATGCTTTCTTGTAGCGCGTGGAGGCTAAACAGCCTGCCAAATTTGTATTCTCCGTGAACGGCTTCTTCTTTTTGTAACTCCAAGCCTTAAATCCAGCAGAATATGGGAAGTATGAAGCACTTTCTGTCTTTCCATGTGAAGAGAGCTGTACCATTTTAACATGATTATCTTTATAATCTCTTCCTATTTATAACCACCACCACACCCTGCAGATCTCCTTCAAGTTTTTCTCTCTTCTCCTCTCCTTCCCTTCTCAGGTAATCTTTCACTATCCGTACATTTCTAGATACCCTTTTCTGGATGCTTTTAGATTTCTTTTGGCGCTTTCTCAACTGGGTTCTTGGTGTTTTATTTGTTAAACAAAACAAGTTATGTTTGATGTTGATTCATGCTTTTGTGTGTTGAGAAATGTAAAGTTTTAGTTTTTAGTATTGCTTTAAAGTAAGATCAGGCTGGTTGGTTTGCCTTGATGCTTGGATGTATTTAGTATAAATAATTGTCTAATTCTGGAGTTTGAACATGTTTAGTTGGCAAAATTAGAATCTTTGGCGGCAGACTCTAGGTGTTCCAGCCTGTTAATATAGACACATTTGATTGACCATTGGGAAATTGGAAAATGAATTTATAGGGCAGGCTGCTATTTGCATATAATAATTCAGTAGAGAAATTCGTTATAGGAGTAAAAAAGTGCATTTTTTTTAGATGCTATTGGATCACCGGTGTTGGTGACCGCAATTAGTTCATGATAGAGGAATTCAAAACCTAAAATAACCATCTTGGCTTTCAACAAATTTAAAGCCAAGTATTCTTATTATGCAGGGTGTTGATTTGTCAAGAAACAAGGGATCTGTAAAATCAATGCTTATTTTTATTTTTTTTTCCAGTAAATAAGTTAAAGTGAATGCGGTTGGTAAAAGCTGTACAAGAAGATGAAAACATATCTGTAAGACGGTAGAGGTAGCAGTCATCAACTCAAATGATCTGTCATATTGAAAACCAATAACTGCATAGCAAGAATAAGAAAAGTTGTTTAACATGGCTTTCCAATATGGAACTGAAAGCAGTTGGGAGAAGAGATATTGTTTTAGTTGAATGCACTAGATGGACATAAGGGAAACTAAATGCAATGATATGATGTTCAGCCTTCTGAATGCAAATCTTGCATCCTCCCCAATTTTTTTTTTTTTTCATTTTTCCCTCTAATTTCATTTTCTCCCTTTTTGGTTTTCAGCCTTGAGGGTGAGATCTCTTGTATGTTTTTAAGCTGATGAATTTCTTCTTCATATTTTACTGAATTAATGCCTTTGTCCAAGCAGATGGAAAGTGAGGAGGTAGCCATTTTGGGATCAGATGGCCAGCAGGATGTCGAGATGGCAATGGTCTCTGCAAGAAATTGTGCCCTTCCATTGGCACCGCAGTTGTATAGTGATTCTGTTTGTCCCTTCTTCAAACATGAAAATAGCATACGAGAATCAAAAGAACGGTCTAAATCAGCAACAAAACTTTGTGGACTCATAATTTTCTACCTAATAGCTATGGTAGTAGAGATTGTTGGTGGGGTTAAAGCCAACAGTCTTGCAGTTATGACAGATGCAGCTCACTTGCTCATAGATATTGCAGGATTCTCCATCTCTCTCTTCTCAGTCTGGGCTTCAGGTTGGGAGGCAACATCACAGTATTCTTTTGGATTCAATCGTCTTGAAGTTTTGGGTGCTCTTCTATCAATGCAGCTTATATGGTTGATATCTATTTACTTAAGTTATGAAGCAGTTAACAGAATTATTCACAAATGTGCAAAAGTTCACGGGGCGCTCATGTTTGGAGTTGCTGCATTTGGATTTATCATCAATTTAATCGTGGTCACCTGTCTTGGTCACAATCATGCTCATCATGCTTGTGATCATGACCACGATTTTGATCATCATAATCATCATCATCATGAGGGAGAAAAATTATGTACAGTACCTGAAGAAGATGGGACTGATCTGGTGTCAAGTCCTCCAGTGAAGAACGAGATATTAAACATAAATCTTCAAGGGGCTTTCCTGCATGTCATGGCTGATCTTATTCAATCTGTTGGGGTGATGATAGCTGGAGCCATTATGTGGTGGAAACCACATTGGTGCGTGGTGGATCTTATCTGCACTCTAGTTTTCGCTGCATTTGCTCTTACCACTACTATACCAATGCTTATAAATATTTTTCGTATACTGATGGAGAGGACACCAAGTGAGATCAATATTGATAGGCTGGAGAGAGATCTAAAGTTAATCGAAGGAGTTCAAACGATTCATGACCTGCATGTTTGGACTATTACAATTGGAAAAATTGCATTATCTTGCCATGTAGTAGCTGAGTCTGGGGTTAACCCAACTGAAATACTTCATAAGATTAGGGATTATTGTCAGAAAAAGTACAGAATTCATCATGTAACAATACAAGTTGAATAGAAATCTGCAGATTCCTTGACATATCAGATATTTAACCTTTTCCTTCGTTTAGAGTTAACTTATTCAAAATTATAAAAGATTAAAAGGCTCTCTTTTGCCTTTGGTCAACCGGAAAACTATATTTTGAATAGTCAGCAACGTCAGCTTCTCTTTAGCTTCTCTATGCAAGCAATATAACATCGAAATTACTCCCTAACTGCAAATTCTAAGTGCTGTAATTTGCAACGCTGACTAGTAAATGAACAGTTCAGGTTGCAAATGAACCACGGCGCATAACCTCAACCTCAACGGTTCATTTGCATTTGTTTTCATGTACTTAACAAAGATTCCTATCTGCTCAAGAAGGTCGTGGCTGAAAGTAACCTTTTACTCGGCTCAAGATGACACTGAACCAAAGTTGATGAAAGTGGCTTCAATACACTTTTCGATTAGTTAGTTCAAAGAGAGAAGACAGAAGGATAGCATAAGAGATGTCAGAGTTATAGAAGGATATCTCCAGATAGTAATACATCTATTGCAAGTTAGAGAGTAACTGAATGAACAAAAGCCACAAGGCAACACAAAACTTACAATACCTCCTCTGCCCAAATATCTCCTAGTTAAATTCAGTTCCCACTCACCACTCAACTTCCCGAGTGTCAATCAACTCCACTCCTCAAGCCAACGTATCAAGATACGGGGCATGAGAAAGGCCGAATCACCTATTTAAATTTCACAACTTCCTTAGCACAACTCAACGAAGAAAAAAAAAAGTATTCTACATGACTCTCTCTCAGCCAAAGATTAAAAGAAAAGAAAAAAAGGGAAAAGGAAAAAGGTAAAAAGAGTTTAAGGAAGAAAAAAGAAACATGTCTGCTGGGTAGCAAATCTGTTTCCATCCTCAAGTATTGACATCTTAAGTAGAACAGCAACCTCTTTTCACATTTCCTGATGTATCATCAACATTGATGGTGGTTCCTTGGCCAGGAATAGTGGCGTTAGCAGTTGCCTGCTGAGCTGCCAATGCCTTTTTGCTTATGATGTGATAAATCTCTGTCAAAATGGTCTGGAATGCCTTCTCGACGTTGGTTGCCTCGAGTGCAGATGTCTCAAGAAATGAGAGACCTTCCTTCTCAGCCAAGGTATGACCATCATCCTCTGGAACTGCTCGAAGATGATTTAAGTCGGACTTATTCCCGGCCATCATTATCACAATGTTAGAATCTGCATGATCCCTCAATTCACGAAGCCACCTCTGGACATTGTCAAAGGTTTGCCTCTTGGTTATGTCATAGACAAGAAGGGCTCCTACAGCTCCTCTATAGTAAGCACTGGTGATTGCTCGGTATCGCTCCTGGCCTGCTGTATCCCAAATCTGTGCCTTGACTGTTTTTCCTTCTACCTGCATCAAGTAGTAATAGAAATTAGTTGCACAGATCCGGATGAACAAATCCACAAACTGCTCTACAGCACCGTTATGCAAGATATAATTTTTTTTTAAAAAAAAAGGGGGGAAAAGGAAAATCAATAAATTATCCATTAGTAAGCTAATTGGAAAACATCTAAAACAGATTTCAAAACCAGGCATCTTAGGCAACATAAGATTGGTCTAATTCTGAGGAGGATTCTCTAAATAGAAGGAACTTTGTCAACAGTTTTCTAAACAAGTTATGGTGTTTCATTAAGCTTCAATTTAGTGAATAATCTTAAGCAATTATATTTTCACAGCTGCAAAGTTATACTTTCGTGGAAGTCAGACTCTCCCACTACAACTCTAATATCATAATAATCTTGAGAAAGAACCTCGTCCATACAATGTCCTGTTGATAAATACATAGATATTCACTCAATCAATATGCCATCTTTCTCAACTAACCAACTAGCCCCTGTGCTAAGATGTCCATTGCACCCTTAAAGAGATTCAAGTACAGTATTCAATGCAAGAAAAAAAGAAACATTTTTGCCCAAATAAAAAGCTACAGACCTCAACAACAGTACAATCTCCAATTAGCTCACCGATTCATTTCATCCGGTCATATTACGTTACTGATAGCAATAGCAGTAGTGGGCACTTATTGTAACGTGCAACATCACATTCGTAACATAGAAGTCACCTTAGTAACAAATAGTTCATTTGATGACGTAACAAGATACAGGTGTCATGTTACATGTCATTAATAATAATAATAATAATAATAAAACACGTTTTTCCAGTATCCTCAAAGTAACATCGCACTTCCTGTTCTCTCATCTTAATCATCTAATCTTAAGCATAACGATAAACATCAACTATTTAAAACAAGCAAAACGGTGTCGTATAAGGTTTGAAGCCACGCAACGCATTTCATAATTCAAATCATAAGTTATAAGGTGAAATTTTCACATTTAAATCAATTAAACTTTATTTGTGAACAGATCAAACAAGAAATGGCTTAAGCGGAATCACCTGAAGAGTTCTGGTGGCGAACTCGACGCCAATAGTGGATTTAGATTCCAAGCAAAACTCGTTCCTGGTAAACCTGGAAAGAATATTGGATTTGCCGACGCCGGAGTCGCCGATCAACACGATCTTGAATAAGTAATCATACTCGTGATCCACTCGACTCGCCATGACAACTTTCTCCCTCTCCGATCTCTCTCAAGAACCTGTATCCAAACACACCTCAAAAATCAAACGAAATTTCGGCGTCGAAGGAACGGAAATTAAAGTGACGGATGCGGTGATTTAGCTTACTTTCACAGGCGGACAGATCTAGAAGAGAACAGCGATTTCTGTAAGGTAATTGGAAGAATTGCAGGGATTGTGTCCAATAACTCTTGACAGAGAGAAAGAGAGAGAGAGAGAGAGAGAATGAAAACCAGAAGTAGGATGTAACGGACAGGGAGGAATTTATAGATTTTTCGTTCTTCATGAAACGGTGACGTTTTGTTAGGAGAAAAAGACAAAATGGTGAGATGGCAACTGACAGTGGCAGGCTGGCAGGTATTGCGCAGTGGATGTTTAGTGATTGCCACGCCTTTCTTTATTGGGGATTTTCATCGATTTTTTTCACCGGTTTTGTTCTCCTACGGTCATATCTACATTTTTCAATTCCAACTACCCAATCATTCATTGTGTCACTTTTAATTTGTATAATATATTTATATTTTGTAATAATATGAGAAAATTATTCTTAAATTTTTAAAATTAAAAATTAAATTTAAATTTAATTAATAATTGAGATTTATAAATTAAAAATATATATTTAATAATGTCAACCTGTCAATTGATTATGTAAGATCAATGACCATAAATTTGAATATAATTTTAAATAAAAAAATTTAAGTTTAAATATTTCATGAAATAATCTATAAACGATACCCTACCGTTAAAATAATCTATTAATTTTGATTGTTAATCATGTTTGACTATTAAAAAATCAGTAATTCCAACTATCCAATCATTTATTGCGTCACTTTTAATATTTATATTTTATAATAAGATGAGATAATTATACTTAAAATTAAATTTTAAATTTAATCAATAATTGAGATTTAGAAATTTAAAAATATATATTTAATAATGTTAATCTGTCAATTGATTATGTAAGATCAATAACCATAAATTTGAATGTAATTTTAAATTTAAATATTTCATGAAATAATATATAAACGATACCCTACCGTTAGAATAATCTATTAATTTTGTTTGTTAATCATGTTTGACTATTAAAAAATCAGTAATATCCTTCATTTATGATATAATTAAACCATTTTATTTACTCATACTATAAAATTCATATTTAAAAGTGGTTAATTATTCCTAGCCATATAAGAGGTTAATGATGCTTTAAGAACCACAAGTGAGATTATTGATTTTTAAGTAAAAATTAGGAAATATGAAAAAATTATTAAAAAAATTATAATATTGGTAGGGTATTGTTTAGCCTTAGTGCTCGATACATGGTAATTTATTGATATTAAAAACTCGATTAAATAAAAAGTGTGTTTTAAGTATTTTCTAGAGGAGACATAAAATACATTCTATACTATTTAAGTAAGGATAAATCATTATAGGGAATCACTTAAACTTTAATTAAAGAGGAAACTTTCATAAGTGCCTTTGATTAGATTATACACGAAAACTCAAGATCGCCCAAGTAAGTGCTTTACAAAGTGTGTTTTTATTTTAATTTAATTTTTTAATATGGGCTTCAATTTTCTAGTAAGTTGGAAAACTATATCAACCGTTTTATTGATTTGGTCAACTACGATGGCTAATGAGGGCATGTTGCTTGTAATTGCATTTCCAAAGTCAATGATTGAATCATTTTGTAACTATAATGCAAAAAATCATTATCGAAGTTGGAAGGTGCTCGTTTGGTGGATGGTTGACCAATCTTTACTCCTATTCTATAGTCTCCCCTTTTTTTATTGTTCTTGCTTTCTTGTTCATTCTTCAAATGATGAAAGCATTATTGCCATTGCTATTGAAAATTAATTTCATACTGAATAAATTTGTAATATTTTACACATTTATAAACATATTATTTGTGTTTATACAAGGATTATACTCAATTTTATTTTATTTGTCTAACCAAAATAATTGGTCTGTGAGCCTATTGCTATTGGTCTGTTGGCCAATTGGTCCATTACGGGCCAATGACTAGCCAAAGGCAATGACCTGTTAGTCCACGACAGGTGAAGATAAAAAAGTCCAAGAGTTAACTATTTTAATTAAACAATCAAAATTTTTAAATTTTTGATTATGTTTAATATATCTTCCCTGAATTTCATTATTTATATAATCTTTTACAAAAGAAATTTATCGATATGTCAATCTTTGGTGATGATATAAATTCTTTTGATAAAGGTAGTTAATTTTAAAAACACCTTATGTTGGTATATTATATGTATAAAAATATTACTTTTCTAAAGGGTATTTACTCTGACCCCCTAATTAAATTTTGAGAAAACACTTTACTCTAAACTTTTATTAAACTAACACTTATCCCCTAAAAATTATCACTGTTTTCACAAAAATTAACACTTACCCCCCAAAAGTCTGAAGTTAAGTGTTTTCTTAAAATTTAATTAGGCGGTCAATGTAATTTGCCCCCTTTTTTTTTTCTAAGAGAGTAAAGAACAATTGTTCACTTACAAATTTTATAAACAAAAAAAAAATATATATATAAATAAATTTTATTAGCAAAAGTCCTTCCATTAGCATATTATAAAAAAGAAAACCTTATACCCCATTAGATGTTACCGACATATAAATACAAAACAACATTGTTGTTATGAATAAAAATATAAAATATTATGTATTAAAATTATTTATTCATTACAATACCAAATCCAGATGCTTGTTTGTTTGCTTGTTTTTTTTTTTTTTTGGTTATACCGAGGTAGGAGTACAATATGAAGTAAATACATAGACATCCCTATGGTATATCTTAAGTACAAACTCATCCTTATTGATTATAAAGTAACATAGACACTCCTATAACTGAAAAATATGGGGTAAGGACAAAAATAGGGGTTTTTATATTACTTAAAATATCAAAATAAGAGTCTTTATGTTACTTTATGATTAATAGGGGTGAGTTTGTTACTTAAGGTATACCACGGGGGTGTCTATGTATTTACCCCAGTACAGTATCCACTCACCAACAATACGGAATGAAATTAACCCTCCAAACAAACAGACTCAGACTCCAGACTCTTTCTATTCTCTTCACAAAACAGTGAAAACCACGCGTCACGAGTAGCGTGAGCCAAACTCCCACTGTAACAATCATCCACCAAACACTCGTAGCCGAGTTTCGATCGCCTTCTCCCTCCGTTCGCGTCATCAAGGCGAAACTCGAACTACACGCATCGTTCTTCCCGGAGAAGGAGATGAGGAAGGAAGACACAGTGAAGCTGATCAGCGCGGAGGGCTTCGAGTTCGTCATCGACAAGGAAGCTGCCATGGTCTCCCAGACCATACGCAACATGCTCACCTCTCCAGGTATTTCTCTTGCTTATTCACTTGATTATTAATTTTCATTTTGACTGGAAAAACAATAATTCGTATCTTTCTGTTGAATTACACTCGCATTCAATTTGGCTTTAAATTTTTCTTTTTCAAAATTTTCTGATGATGTTTGTTAAATTATCGGGGTTTTGTCTGACATGAGGCGATTTTCCGGTACAGGGATCCGAATTCCGGTAATGTTACCGGAATCAATGGTTCCATGCCTCATATTTTATACTTTCAAGTATTCGATCTCGAATCGTTACAGTAAAGCAACACATACAATCAAGTTATACAACTTAATACGTGCAATCTCATAGGACAAAAAAGCATTCAAAGGATAAAAATGCAAAATAAATGAAGATTTTGATTTTTCAATAAATGATGTGATAGCCATCCGTTCAATGATTTTGTGTCAGGTCTCTTGTATGTATTAGGTCATATAAATTGGTTGTATAGGGAGAATTATTGAATTGATATGGAGATTTGAATTATAAATTTATGATTGTGAACGTTATCTGTGTGGGATGAAGAATTGTATTTGGTATATGGCAGGGAGTTTTGCTGAAACACAGCATGGAGAAGTGACATTTCCTGAGATAAGCACCACGATTCTGGAGAAGATCTGCCAATATTTTTACTGGTCCCTTCAGTACGCCAGGTTCTATTTTATTTATTTATTTGTTTTCGTGATATGTATTCTTTTATGGGATGTTTTCAGTGTCTTTGTATATTTGCTTCTCTTTCAAAGAATGAATTTTCATAGCCTAGGAAGTGGTTTATTTGGGTACAAAAACTGATTTTTGTTGACTATGTATTGGGTATTGTGAATTTTGTTATATTTTGAGGAAGGGAGGAGTCACTGTTGCAATTTTACTTCATGTAGTTGCTGGTGTTGTCTGGAATGGCACTGATACATACACCTTGGAAAGAAATTTCTGTTTTTCTCAAACTTGCAAGAACAATGTCATATTTGCCTTATGTTTACCCTTCTGATTAGGCAAATGATTACTTTGTTAATAATGTCTCACCTATGTATTGAGGCAGTTGTTGTTGTTTCATCATTGTTGAGATCTATATGAGGACAACGCCCGGGATTGTTCTCTCATGTGCATATTCTGTTAAGATAATGGTTGGTGGGTCATGTCTACTATGTTGAAGATAAATACGTGCTTTTGACAATGACTATGTCCATTATAAACCAACATGAATAAACTTCTTTTGTTTTAGTTATTATGAAACCTTCAATAAATGTTTGTGGGAGCCTATCAAGGTCTGGAGCTAAAAAGTGAATCTCTTGTCTTCTTTTGACACTATGTTGACATGGAAATGATTCTCTTTTTCCAGGGGTAAGGAGACTGATTTCCATATTGAACCTGAACTAACTTTGGAGCTGATGATGGCTGCTAACTATCTCCATACTTGATCACTCTCCTCTCTTAATAATAGGCCTTTTAACATTGTAAGCTTTTTGCTTGAGCTTGTATTTAGGTTTATCCTTATCTATGTGTTGGTAAGAACCTGATTGTCGATTATTTAGTTGCAATTTTATAGCAATCTGACCTTTTATCTTTCCTTTGTGTCTTAGCTGCCAGAACTACTTAAGGATGATATTATTGCCTGAGAAGGCTTAAGATACTAGGATTCTGTTTCGCAGTCCTGCATTTGAGTTCATTGCTGCACTGCAAGGAGGTCTAGTAAGAAGTATATTAAATGTGATTGTTATTACTTACAAACAGTGTGAGACGTATGTAGCCAAAAGTAAATGTATTTAGCTAATGATATAATGTAGTGATGGTACTCTAAATAACTCATGTGCCAACTCTTATGAAGAGAAACATTGTTTCATCATTCGCTTCTGTGAAAATTCTGTTTTGGTGGATGTCTTTGTTTAAGCTTAGGTAACTTTGTACTGTTCTTAGTTACTTCTGATCACCGAAGATGCATAATTGCATTATTATCCTGGTTGGGTGCTGATCTCTTCATCACCATCTTAACTGGGAAAAATTTTACAAATGTTCTAAGGGCAGGGATGTGATAAGATTATTTTGAGCTCCTTTGAAATAAAATGAGATCTTTATCAAGCAGTGATTATGTTGAGCGTGGGGCACATAGGTGAAATTAATTATAGAATTTCTTTCTTGGTGCATTTTCCCTCTTTAAACAATATATTAGTATCTAGCAAGGGGAAAATTATTCGCGTAACATGGGTTGAGAATTATGTTTTTCTGGAGCAACAATGCTGGCAAGTCACATATTTTGAATGAATTTAATGCTACACAAGCAAAGGCCTTTCAATTGCTTAGTTTATGCAATGTAGCTCAAGGGAAATTTGTGAGTTAACACGATATAATCCGAGTAGAATGTTGCTCAAATGCTGGTAGGATATTCATTGAGGAATTAAAACAAGTTAATGAAGTCTCTGAACTCATTTAGTGACTTGAAGGAGGAGCCACCTTTTGTAATACTGAGTTCAATCGTTTCTTTCAAATTCGTAGCCCTATGCCTTATCTTTTCCCCTTCTTTATCCATCATTAGCTTTCTTACGGTTTTCTCTATCTCCTTCCTATCCAATTTGTTCCAATTCCAAGCCTATTCTCCAGGCATGGCTTACATACCTGGCATTCACCCTCTGATCTACAAAACATGGTTGACATATCATTGGAATCCGCTTACATATGCTTTCCAGAGTTGAATTCCAGCCACAGTGGCTCCAAAACCCTCCAACCGCACCATGTGCGAAGACCGCCTTTTGGGGTGCCCACTTCACAACGACGCCATTTTCTCCAGCTTCTTTTAAACCCTGGGGCAATAATCCTGCACCTTCTGAGTCGTCATTTGAGCTGGGCCTAACTATCCATAAGAATGGTTGCTTGCTGTTCACCAGACCCCAAGCCCTTTCAACTAGCTCTGTCTTTCCCATGGATTCTATGCTTCCCAGGCTAACATATATAATAGAGTTATGAGCAGCTTGGTTGCTAAGCCAAGCAGTGCAGCTAGTGTCCTCATTAAGCAAGCTGCTAGAGAAGGCAGGAGCAAAGGGCCAATTTTGGAAGATCGGAACTTGGCATTACTGTTGGAGCTGTGAACGTGTTCGTTTTTCCAGGCAGTGCATGGTATTCCAATTGACGGCAGAAGATTTTCTTATATTAGATATGTTAGTTATCAGTTCCAAGTGCTTGTCTTAATTTACACCTGGACATAAGTAGATCCTTGAACCGGAGAGAATGAAGCCTGGGCACTGCATCTTGCGGCAGAACATCTGTTTTTCGGATTTCGATCAGACTGATTAGTTAAAGAAGATAAGCAAGCATTTGAGCAAAAAGTTTGATTTAAAAAGCTTAAGTTAACATATATGAACTATTAATATTTGACCCAAAAACTTAAATTATCAGGTATGACTCTACATTAATATTTGAGTCTAATAGATCTGATTACAATAAGACTTAACTAGTATTCGATTTGATTGAATAACTTAATCGCAAAGAGTGATATGACTTGAAACCTTTAACTCTAATATTATGTTCAAAAATGGACTTTTAGAAAAGTTTTTTCTTAATATATTATCCGTATCAAAGTCATATTAACTTACCAGATACCGGAAATTAATTATAGAAGTCAGAAATATTGATTGGGTTTAATGACAATTAAATCAGAAATTTTTATTGGACTTAATAGCAATTATATCATAAACGGTTTTGACATAAATAGTCTTGTAAGTTCAGAATTAATTGTGAGATTAATTATTTGTAACTCCTATGGCTTTATGACAGACTTTAATAGGTCAATTTATAACTCTCTCTTTCTTCACACACACACACACATATATATATATAAAACACTCTCCCCTTTCATCTAATAACACCAAGAGAAAAGCTTCCTCTTTTGCTTTCTCTTATTTCTTGCATCTTCTCTCAAAGAGTTTATACATGATAGAGCTCGGGCTACTACTTGGTTTGATAAGAAACGACTTTCCAAGAGCTCGATAGAGCTTGAAATCATTTTATCTTGAGAGACAGATGCTAAACAATCTCAAATATCTTGACGAGGAGCGAATCTTTTTTTAAAAATTATGTGTGATACATGAGTCTCCGTTTTGTTTCCTTAAACTCAACTTTTTTAATTGTTCTATAATTATAATTTATTTATTATAAGTGTTGTTTAACTAATATTATTAATTGAAGCATATTATAATTGAAGTATATTGTTAATGTTCAATTATTATATTTTTCAATTAATTCTTGTATTAATAATTGTTCATTGCTATTAATCTGTGTAATTAAGAGTTATACATTAATTTTTATTAATTTATTAGTAGTTAATTGTCAAATTAATTACAACAATTGCTTCACTGCCTTCATCCTTTCGGAGTTTTGTATTTCAAACAGGTAGCAACATTATTAACCATCTCCCTACCCTACTTCTCAAACTCAGATCCCCATTTGAAGGTTTGTTCAACCCTGTCCCTAATTACACGAATTTTAGGATCATAATTCTCTTCAAATCAAGCTGATTTATTGACTTCCATAATTTAGAAACATATTGACGTATAGTTGACCTTGATTTTATCATGATATTTAAGCATAATTCTATACATTTCTGTAATTAGATCAGGTGCTCTTGTGTGCATATACTCGGACTTCCATTGTCTACTAAATGACCACTCAGTGATAAAGGAGGTAAGGGTGCAGAGACATCCAGGAGGTTTGCCTAGAACCAGCCACCTTGAAGCATCTGTAATTGCGGGGCTCAACCCTGGTCAATTATCTATGAATATTATATAGTGGCACATAATAAGATGTTATGTACACTGTCTACTGTTTGCAATTCATGACTTGAATCTTTTTGGTGACAAATCTGTGTCTGCTTTGGATTCATAGTGATGAAAACCTGTGAACTATAGCTAGATTTGAACTGCTTCACTATCTACTTTTCTCAGTATCTACTACTAAGATGGGTGAATAGTTAGTTTGAAATTGAGTGAAAACTGGATCAATTCACAACAATGAATAAAAGGCATAATTTTTATATAAAATCTGTTTTTTGATGAACAGAGTTGGAGATATATAACTTGATTCACTTATTAATATCTAGCAAGAAGAAAATTATTGGAGTACATGGGTTGAGACTCAAAAGGAATTAAATCAAGTTTATAAAATCTGTGAACTTATTTAGTGAATTTAAGGAGGAACCACCTTTTGCAATACTGAGTTCAATCTGTTCCTTCAAATTCTTAGCCCTGTGCCTGATCTCTTCCCCTTCTTTATCTACCATTAGCCTTCTTATGATTTTCTGTATCTCTTCCCTCTCCAATTTGTTATCCAATTGCAGGCCTATTCTCCAGACATGACTCACATACCTGGCATTGACTCTCTGATCTCCGAAATATGGTTGGCATATCATTGGAATCCCTTCACATATGCTTTCCAGTGTTGAATTCCAACCACAGTGGCTCCAAAATCCTCCAACCGCTACATGTGCCAAGACCTCCTTTTGGGGTGCCCATTTCACAATGCAGCCTTTTTCTCCAGCAGCTTCTTTAAAACCCTCGGGCAATAATTCTGCAGCTTCTGAGTCATCATTCGAGCTGGGCCTAACTACCCACAGGAATGGCTGCTTGCTGTTCACCAGACCCCAAGCCATTTCAGTTAGCTCTTTCTTTCCCATGGACGCTATGCTCCCCAGGCTAACATAAATAACAGAGCCATGAGCTTGGTTGTTAAGCCAAGGAATGCAGCTAGTGTCCTCATTAAGTAAGCTGCTACAGGAGGCAGGGGAGAATTTGTGCAAAGGGCCAATTGGGAAGATTGGAACCTGGCATTGCTGTTGGAGCTGTGCCAGTGTTGATTGTTCCAGGCAGTCCATGGTATTCCAAATGACGGCAGAAAATGTTCTTATTTTATACATGTTAGTTATCATTTGCAATAAATTTTCTGTTACTCCAAACCTAGAGGTGGGTAGATCCTTGAAGCGGAGAGGATGAAGCCCAGGTACTGGATCTTGCAACATAGTATCTGTATTCCAGAAATAGATCAGAGTTCTTTTTGGCGTTTATGGAGTTCCTAATGAGTTAAGCAGGCAATCAAGGCACATACCTTGCAAGGGAATGTAGCCTTCCATCTTGAGCTTGTGAAGTGCAAGACGAGATGGAACCACGGCAGCATTGGTGGTGCGCAAGATGATGCGTTGCAGCTTTAGTAGATTAGCTACTGCTTCAGAGAAGTACATGAGTTCATCATAGATGACGCAGACGATCTCACCACTTGGGTCCTGTTCTTCCATCATCTGAACCAAGCATTTGAGGAAAGGTTCTTGGCAGGTAAGGTTAAGAAGCAATAAAAGATCTACCACATTCCCAGATGAGATAACGTCATCAGGTAAGCCATCTGGTATGGATTGGAACTTGAATTCAGGATGGCTGGAAGGGTTAGGAGAATTGAACTGAGTATGAACAACTGTGATGGATAAGCCCTTTGAGTGAAGGATGGTGCCTAGCTGAAGCATTGGAGTTATGTGGCCTTGGTATGGACATGGTACTAGCACAACTCCTCTACGTTTCAGCCCTTGCTCTGCCATCCCTTTCCGATCACTTGTTTCTTTAGTCTAGCCTACCAGATTGCTTATTTGCAGCCACAAACTTCTTCTTTCTTCAATAAAATTAAATTCATGATATTTGAATTATTTTATTTTCTAACTATAATTTTAAATAGATTTTCTTAATTCTTATTAAATTAATTTTAGAAAAATTATATCTTTCATTTTCATCATTTGTTGACTTGTAAATAATCAATTGATTGTTACTTGATTACAAATTTAAAGAAATCTTGATGAACGGTAATGACAATTTTTTTTTTTATAATTTGTATTATATATGATAATTATATCATATATTTCTATTTTTAATTTATTTTTAAATAGAGTAAAAAAAATATCATTCAAAAATTATGTTGAATAGAGAGAAAATTTTCTAATAGGACTATCTTAAAGACTGAATGACACAATCGAGTGAGTGAGATCAGATGAATGAATGAATGACAACTTGCTTGTTTATAGTGAGAAATATATTTTTGATAGCATTGGCAATGCAGTAATAATACAGTGTCTTTAAAATATGAAAACTCATAAGGAACACTTATAATTTTGTATTTGTTGAATAAATTAATTATCAAATATTAGTATTTTATATTTTATATTTTACTTTATTATATTATAGTATTTATTATAAAGGATAAGGTTCATTATATTCCCTAATATAGGTGTACTTTTTTTTAAATAAATTTTTTGATATCATCATATTATATTAAAAAAATTATAAATATTAAAATATACAACGTGCCCATCGTTTTTATAAAATCCTGCAGTCACTCGGTGCAATCATGCATGTGCTTAGAAAGATATTTTCAGAATTGTTAGCATTGTCCTATTTCAGCAAGCACATGCAGTTTGCGGTTCTTTTATATATTCGTTACAGTAGAAAATGAATAGATTGCAGAACGGGAGATCTAATGACAGACTGGTGAAGCTTGCTCTTTTAGTCTCTTCATGTTGTCAAAGCTAGACCTCGCTGCATGGTATGAGAAATGAGCTGGACTTTGGCGTCTTCCATATTGGTCTTTAGTCTCAATATAGAAAGATAATGCAAATACGTATTCCATTTGGCCTTGCAAATACCCTTTTAATATCAGATTTACTAGAACAGTTACTAATGTTGGCCTTGCAAATTCAACCCACAAAGCAAAAGTCAATGTGGATTCAAAGGTCAAGACTAATATGATGCCTGATGTTCTTTACTACAGACCATTGAGGGGGAAGAAATCTTTTGTTGTTACAGTTAATGGAGTTGGACTGCAAGAAAATTCTATGGTATCTGCATCATTGGTGTGGTCTGGTAGCAACTTTAATGTAAGAACTCTTATTGTTCTGTACACAAACAAAGGCCTCAAATTATGATGACCGACCATTGTATCCGATCAATAAATCTCTCTATTGGCAAATGGCTTGACAGTTTTTGAAAAAGCTAAGAAAAAATTGATCATTTCTTAAAACTCATTTTCCGCTTGACATCAAGGCAAAAGAGAAACTCTAAATGAATTAAAGCAATTTGGAAATTTTGGATTTTGAAAACTTGCATCCAAAAAATTGGTTTGTACTCTGAATAAACCTATCAGAAAATCAATGATACTGTAACTTCCAAAACTCTTGTGTTTCACAGGAAAGTAAACCTGTATTGCCAATTTCATCATTGTTTTAAGACATTATTGTAAATAAAAAACTAATTGCCAACATAAATTTTTAAATTCCCTTTAAGTTACTTTCTTGTTTAAATCCTATATGAAGAAATTCAAGCAGCATATTCTCCTTTTGCTTCACTTTCAGATGAGCCTCTAGATAAAAGGTCTCTTACATACAGTATACTATCTGGAACATCCATGTCTTGCCCACATGCTGCTGCTATCTCTGCTTATGTAAAACTTTCCACCCTGAGTGGTCTCCTTCAGCCATCAAATCTGCTCTTATGAGTACTGGTAACCCTGATGTCATTCAGAAATAGTTGATCTTTTCAGTACATTGTATATGAGCAGATTTGTCTTTCTATTTTATTTTTATCTTTATAGCTTTGCAAATGAATGCTACTGAGAATCGAGGGCCGAATTTAGTTTCGGATCTGGGCATATCAATCCTGTAAAAGCTCTACATCCTGGACTGGTATATGAAACCTCTCATGAAGACTACATTAAAATGCTTGGTGATATTGGTTACAACGCAACGATGCTGGGACTTGTAGCAGGAGGCAACAGCACTTGCCCCAGTGTTACTCAAGTTAAAACATCAGGGAAAGATCTCAATTACCATTCAAAGCTAAAGTTGAGTCCAATACACCCTTTAAAGTTTGAGCAGAAGTCTCCAGCTATAGAGCAGAAGTCTCCAGCAATTCCCAGATTAACATCGCCGTGAAGCCTAGCATTTTATCTTTTGATTCATTATATGGGAAGAAATCCTTTCTTGTGACTGTTTCCGGAAAGGTGTTGCAGTTGATTACGTTCAAAATTAATCTTCAGCTAAGCGGTTGTTGTAACGTAGCTATAGGTATCGAATCCATAGGGAGGAAAATATTAACATAAAAGGTTAATGTAAGGATAAATGAGTCAAAATGATAAATTGAAATGATAGATAAATGATAATTACAAGGCTTCGAGATTCATTTGATTATTTCGTTTTAATGTTATCAACTTTGATTCATATTTTATTACTCAATTGCATATTTTACATCTCAAACAAACAATCGAAAAATATGACGTTAAAGTTCAAAGATAAAAACTTCGGTATTTTGTTTTGAGAAATTCTTTTCAATGAAGAACAACGATGAT